>CAUJNA010002891.1:347500-435000 GCA_963377175.1 Effrenium voratum | reverse complement strand
GTATAGCGAGTGCCTTGTTCAAATATAGTATCGGAGCCCGCTATCCGGTTCCAATGGGCGCGAGCATTCTGTTAAAGAGATAACCGCGACCCCGCACAAAAGCAAAAAGTACGTGAGCATAAACATAACTGCGTCCAAGGGTACCGTTTTTTTGAGAGCCCCCTATCGTTTGAACTGGTTTTGTGCATTTTCACAACAATGAAACGCCGAGCACTAAACTCAACAGAAGTACTTTGCCGGTGCTTCGCATGCTTCAAGGATGCAGGCACCGCTTGCAGCCTGGCACGTTGGTCAAAGTGATCAGCGATGGCAACAAGTCAAGGGGTGACGCATGCGCGCCCAAATGGCAAATGCGCTTCCTGGGGACCAATGCATCGTTGCGTCGCGAACCGTCACGACCCAAGGGCTGTGCCTTGGTCTGCCTCTTGAGCCTTCTTCATCCGCCTTGCAAAAGCCCACCTCCCCCGAAGAGCGAGCAAAACTGCCCGTGCTTCAGGTTGAAGGTGTGGCTGCAAGCTGGCAATGTCAGCAGCCAGCAACAAACTTGACGCGGCTTCCAAGCAGCAAATGCTTGAAGCAAGCCGTGAAATGTATCCGGTAATACCTGATAGTCAATTCCGGAAAATGCTCCGGGAGATGGATCACCCGGAAAGTCTGTCAACCGATGGTGCCGAATAGCGTCACCTAAACCGTGGCCCAGAGAGTTGTAGCTGGAATGGGTTCAACAAAAAACTCAAAGGTCCATCTTCAATTCGAGCTACTTGAGCCAAAATTGTGGGTTGAAGGATTCCCTAGTGGGGGAACCCTGATAACCATTGCAATGCTTGATGCCAAGATCTGTGTAGAGTTGTGCCAAGTCTATGCACCCGTTTGCCTCGGAATTCCGTGCAAACGCGTGACCTTTTGCCTGCTGCAAACCAGTCGCCCAGACCGTTCATTTATATAAGCCTTTCCGTTTCAAAGCTTTGGGAAGGAACAAAAACCGGATGGGCCTGCTTCTGGGCATCGAGCTAGCCTTGAGGGGACAGCCAAAATCTTGGGACTTGCTGCCACGTCTCCAGGAGCTGCAGCCCGCTGTGGTTCATTCCATGCTCTGTCCAGGCGCGTGTGCACATGGAGAGCCGTCCCCAAGCCTGAGCTTGTCCCGCAGAGGCCATGACCCACCGGAAAGTGGATTGAAGGTCCGTCTTGATACATGATTTCCAGTATGCGCGAAATGGGAACATGTATGGGGAAGGTACGACCCAATGCCCCCTCAAACCACCAATAAAGCTTACAAACAGATTGCAAACCAAGTAGCCTCCAAACGAGACCCCAAGCAAGCAAAACACAAAAGGCCTGACTGTAAGCAAGCAGCACACATCATGGGCGAAGAGTGGTGCCTTTTGCTCGTGCAGGGCCCAAAGCAACACCTCAAACTCATTTCAACGCTTTCGTGACCCTTTCCATATGAAAGTGACTTTGATAGTCGTAACACACGGCGCAGTTGCAACAGGGAGGGACCCGTCGCATGGGAGCAATGGCAAACATTCTAACTACGGAATTTAGGCAAGCATCAGTCAGAAACATGAGGTCGTAAGTCGGCGTGCGCCTCAAAGAAGCAACAGGTCTGATAAGCTGAGTGCTGGCACACAAGGAGTGGCCATGTGGCGCCATGTGTCTTCAAATCTTTGGCTGCATCTCAAACACCTCTGCTGCTGCTGCTATCCTGAGGCGAGCACCGATCTCTTCCGCAAACTGTCTGATTGTGCTGCCGCGCATAGTCGCGAATGGAAACCAAGGCCTGCAGCGGCTGATTGCGTGTGGGACCCGTACAACAGTTAGCCAACTCCCATGTAACGCACGGTCAACATATGCGGTTCCCTGGCCTGGACTTTTTGAGGAACATGTAGCCCCCCACATCCCAAATTATCATACGTTGTGGCATTTGTTTACCGAACCGCATGTGTCGTCCATGGAAACAGGGTGCCCAACCCCATGGAGCTTGATGTAACGGTCCACTAGCACTGGGACAACCAAGTCATCAAGCTGTGGAAGACTAGCCGTCGCCAAGCTGCGCACATGAACAGCAAACTCTTCAAGCATGTCTTCTGTCACCTTTCTTCAATAACATAAAATCACATCAAAATTGGTCAGATTTTTCGGCGCCAAAACACAAAGAATGCTCGCACACCACTATTGCTCATCCCTCGGGATTGGATATGCAAGGATTGACATGCAAACATCTGGCACATGCACACCAGAAGCTGCCGTTGTGGCCGGTTGCGTCACAACAACACAACAAAGCCTGCCTGGTAGAAGAAGGGGTGCCGCGGCGCGGTGGACATCATGAGATCCTCGTGGCAAACCTTTGTGAACCTTTGGCCGCAAAGTCCCAACGCTTGCACTGTGCCCTTCCCGAGGCTCGCTTCCAGCGCCCCGGCCCCAAAACGAACGTCACACCGAACACAACGAAATTAAATGCAAAGAAACAACGCTCAGCCATGCGGTGCACTCAGGAACACATCTGAAGAACGTCCACCTTACGTCAAGCAAACAAGAAGCCGCTTCATGCCACTTCAACATTCCTGCTGTGTTGTGCACTGGAGACTATTGGAAGTACTTGCTCAATCAGAAACACTTGTAGTTTGTGTACTAATAGCTTCACCTGCTGGTACATGTTCTATTTATATGCAGTTTATCAATAAACAGTAGCTCATCAGTGTATATATTTTTATACGGTAGTCGTGGTGTTCACGTCAAAGGATTTATTGCAACTGGCCGTGCTTTGGATTGACCTTTTGGGAAATTCCTCACTAAAGTCTGCATTACCCATGCCACTGCGAATCTGACTCGGGAATCCCCACCCCGAGGGTCCGTGTCTGTGGAGTACGGCTCAGCCAGGCCTGGCAGGCGGCTGGGCGTGGCCTTTGGGCCTTCGGGTACGCTTCCATGCTTCTTCTTGAGGGGGGGGTGCCAAAAGACGTGGTACGGCCTACCTCACGTCTTGGGTCTAATTTGCCGTGGAGCTCGCCGCCACTTTCGGAGCTACACCTTGATGGGGCGGGGGGGCGACTTGCCATGCTGCTGCAATTCGCCTTTACCCGGCACAAAGGGAACAGATTCGCCATCCAGGCAGTTGGTCTCTTTCTGTTGCTCATGAAAACCAGCCGAAACGTTCTTGTCCGAAACGTTCTTGTCCATTCGAAGGCATACATGATCTGCTAGGGGTGGTTGGACCTGAAATCAAAGCATGTGCTTGCCTTTATCTACTTTCAACCGTCCGTTGTCCCATTTCGCGCAGGAGACTAGGCCCACCTAATGGCCAGAAGGGCAAACATCGATGGGCAAAGCATCTGCCGTGCTGCAAGCAGCAACGGCACCAGCGGCCAACTTTCCTTGTTGGATTGATTTGAGCTGATTGATCCCTGTTGTTCTGGTTTGACCAGGCTTCCTTGCAAGTCATTCAAGTGACACTCTTTGACCTCTGGCCACATTATACTTCAAGGCGACCGACGTACTCTCAAAGTTGGCCATGGTCACAACAAGGAACACCATGACAACGCTTGACTTGTGAGTGATTCTGAGTTCTATCCTCAAAAGCCAAGTGACAAACAAGCGCTGACCTTGTAATAGCCCCTGCCATCATCTCTTGAAGGCAAGCTGACCAACTTCGCAATAAAGCAACGAGCTCTGCAGTCGAAATCAATGACCCGTACAAAGTGGAGTGCACCCTGAAGCCATCCAAATCCTGGAAGAGTGAATCCACCTGCAAACATCTTCTCAAGGACACCTTTCGGGACTCCATCCTTGCCTGCAAAGAAAAAAAATGGATCTACTCAGGGGCTACCCGGCGCCTCCAACCCCACGAACTTCCAGCAGCCCGTCATCGGGCCGCGCGATGTTCACCACCACTGCGACGTGCCTGGCGATCGTGCTGCAGCGATTGGTAGCCCAATACAGATCAAGTGGTCAGACATCCAATTCCGAGCGAAATTGGATTTGTTAAAGGTAGGCAGGTGTAACAGGTATTAGGAGGCCAGGTGCTAAGAAATGACATTGTACAGTGAGCCCGGAGACAGTGATTGCCATCTCTGATCTATGTCTTCCTTGCCTGTGCAAAGCTTTGATGTAAATCGTGACAAGGGGTCCCCGGTGCCACCTTCCGGCGGCGCGTTTGGCGCTCTGCAGGAAGATCTCCAAGTCCCCCAGCGGGGCGGTGTCCTGGGAGCCCCGGTCGCAACCCGCGTTCTCATCCTGCCGCACCCTTTACCCGCGATGCATTTGGGCGCTGTGCGTTGCAGGGGGAAAGGGGAATGTGGTTGGGACCTTGGACAAGCATGAACAAAGCGACGGTTTGATCTTGGAGTGTGCATGATGCTTTGCCGGCTGAGCAAGTCGGTGCTAGGTCAGGCAGTGCCATGCTTCCAGTTGTGAATGGCCCCGCTTTTTGCCAACACTTGTTAAGTGCTTGGGGGCCAACATCCGCACCATTCGCAGTCACCTGAGGCAACTAAGTGCCTTGCCATGTCTGCATAAACCTGCAGCTACATTCAGGTGCTGCATCAAATGCATAAGCATGGAGCTCTGCAAAAGTGGACAAGCAGGGACTAGGAATGACAGTGATGAGGGAAAACTACCCTTTTCAACTCTCGTCATCCCACATTTTGCCGAATGCTCCCCTAAAACTTCCACAACGCTGTTGTACGTCTTTCTCTCTCTCTCTCTCTCTCTGATCTCTCTATCCTGTGACCATTCAGAACCCTGGAGGCCTGAACGCAACCTTCAGTCGCCAGCTGGTCCAATCATGCCATGCGTGGGCTCAATCTCCAATTCAGGTGATAGAGAAACTGCAGTTTGTTTGGCAAATGAAAATCACGTGCGTCAAGTTTGCTCAAGACGTGGCCTTTGCCTTTCTGAGGATCTAGCGCCACCATGTACATAGAGAATTGCATACGTGGACAAGTCTGCCTGACGCCCGCCCGAGCAAGGAATAGCCCGAGGCTATGGCTCACAAGGCAACCGAGAGACCAACATCGATCCCTGCCTGCGAGATCTTGGCTTGCAAGCCTTGGTTGAATTCAGCTTGGTGATCCAACGCTAGCGGCCCTATGCTCACTTGCCCAACGGAGTTGGAAACAAAAGGTTAACCTTTTAATACCTCTACAAAAAATCAACCAAAATGGGAAAACCAAAAGGTCAAAAGGTTGGCTTTGGGCAACTGAGTATGAGTCAAGCTCATGTGTCACATGCTCAAGTTGCTCGCGCGAGGAACAGTTGGGAATCCAGTGGTAAAGCTCTTCGAACTCAGGCAAGTCTTCGTGAAAGAGCTTGGCCTTCCCAATGGCTATGCGATCGCCCAAGCAGCGGCCATCTTGCACACGGGCAAGAAATCCGAGATACTTTTGCAAGGTCCATGAAATATGATAATGTCCAAAAGGCGCACTTTCAGGATGCTTTCGTAACTCCAAGTCCCACGGCAACAGAACCAACTAAACAGCTTGACAAACAGTACAGGGGGCTGCACCCTGCTTGCCTCATCCTCATCCGTCCAGAACTGCCACCTCAGCCCGTTTCGAATCAGTCTGCATCCTGCCCCATTTGATACCTGGGCACCTGAAATGCTGGTGCGAATTTAAGAAGGCCCTTTCAATCAACGTCGGATCTCCCTATGCATGGTCCAGACATTCAGGTTGCCTGTCAAGAGGATCATTTGAGGCGTGTGCTTCCACTGCTGCTTCTGCCAGAGTGCGGAGAGGCTCCGCCATTCCGGGGGCCATGCCTGGGCTTTTGAAGCGACGGGATCGCCGAGCTCGGCAAATGTCAGAAGGTGGCCTCTCCCTCTCTTCATGTAGTGCGTGAAGCATTGCACGGCTCACGCCAAAAATGGAACCAGCGCTGCGCTTCGAGGCCCCGGCAGATTTGTCTGGCGTTCGAAACCTGAAGTGGGTTGAATCAAAGCGTCTAGACACAACTTCCTATCCAGGCAGCCTTTATTCAGCCCTAGCTCACGTGAGCAAGCCGAGCACTCTGCTGTTGGTGAATAATGCGGGTGATGGAGAGGTCCTGCGCAGCACGTGGCAAAGGCACGTGCTGCATACATTTGTTCGGTGAATGCGTGCGACTGGCATTGGGGTGCGTCCGAATGCGCAAGACGCCCAGCTCATTTGTAAAATAAGCCACTATTTGCTCTGCTTACAGGCTCGATATCTTTTAGCTAGGTGGCTCAAATTCCAAGTTTGAAAAACAACACATGCATGACTTCGTGATGATGATCTTATGGGCAATTCTGGAAGAGCCAATGTACATCCCAGTGCAACACATTCTGACCGCGGTCATGGATGTGTTTCTCGCAGCAAGTTGGGCCAGCCAACAGGGCCGATTGGTGGCGGTTTTGCAGTTGACGCTGCACCCTTGGTGCCAACAGAAATCCCTGACATATTCCCTCCCCCTTTAGGGCCAAACCCAGGTGCCCTTGGGCAGAATGGAACCCCAACATACCACACACACGCTCCATAGGTGTAACCATCTTATTTTCAGGCGATTCAGGGGTACCCAGCGGGCTCCTATCTAAATGAATCTGCGCACGACTTTTCTCAAAGGAAGTCGCTTTGCCGCTGCCGTCTTGCAGCGGAGTCGCCTTGAAGCTGGCCTCAGAACACAATGCACATGAGCACAGTTCCGTGTTCGAGGGTGGCCGTTTTGGGATTCGTTTAGAGGGTTTTAGCAATCTTTTTGGCTGTGCAGGTGGCAAAATGAGGCACTTTGACTATTCAATCTCCTGGGTGTCCTTTGTGTTATCTCTCCCTCTCTCCCTCTCTCTCTCTGTCTCTCTCTCTCTCTCTCTCTCTCTCTCTCTCTCTCTCTCTCTCTCTCTCTCTCTCTCTCTCTCTTGTCAAACTACATGCTTCACTTTGCACTCTTGTTGCATGTATGTTCACTACCGCAGGCCTTGAGCTTACTACTCCGCATGAGTCAAAAGGTTGGCAGCTGCAGACTACATTGGTTGACTGTTTGTTTGAACACTACAACACTTGCACTTGTAAGCAAAGTAACAACCGATTTTAACGTGGTAGCGGAGCTGAGATCCTAAACATAGGGGAGCTCCAGTAAGCAGTAAGTACTACAACAACAGAGCAACAGCAGCTACATGCCAAACTACTACGACATGTCAGGAGAAGCAGCATCAGCCTCAGCACAACAAACTACAGGAGCAGAGAACGGGCCAACAGCAGACACAGTAGGAGCCACGACTACGGGAGCAGGAACAGAACAAGACAACGACGTTCAGAGACTACATAGATACAAACTGCCACCACCCTTCTTCACTGGTGACTACTCCCAGTATGAAGAATGGCTGTTCAAGCTACAAGCATACCTCGGCCTCATAGACCGAGACTTCGACCTGGTGCTACAACTAGCACAAGTGGCTACACGACAGATTGAGGACACAGACATCAGAACACACATACTCGACCCTACACAAGCAAGCAAAGCAGTAGACCTCTCCAGAGATCTACACTACATCCTCATCAACATCTGTCAGGGAGCAGCAGCTACAGTAGTAAGGCAAAACCGCTACAACGCAAACGGATGTGAAACACTACGACTACTGCACAACAGGTTCAGCCTACCAGTAGGAACAAGGAGCGTTGGTTACCTTACCAAACTACTGGAACCCACATTCAACGAAGCGCAGTTTGAAGAACAATTTCTACAATGGGAATACGACATCAACCGCTACGAGAAAGACAATGGAACAGCACTACCAGATGGAATCAAAATAGCAATACTACTCAACAAAACCAAAGGAGCACTGCAGCAACACCTCCAACTGCGAGCTGGACAGATCACGAACTACATCGAGATCAGAGCACTCATCCTGGACTACTACAAAACGATTTCAGCCTTCACTAGATCTACTTCAGCAGTAGGAACAAACTACAATGGAGGAACTGCACCAATGGATGTTGACAACATATGGAGGAAAGGAAGAAGCTACAAAGGCAAAGGAAAAGGAAAAGGCGGCTACAAAGGAAGCAAGAGCAAAGGCAAGTACAGGAGTAAAGGACACTACAAAGGATTCGACAAAGGCAACAAAGGAAACTACAACAAAGGAGGATACAACAAGAGCAAAGGAAAAGGCTACTCAGGATCCAAAGGATATGGATCAAGCAAAGGCTACAAAGGCCAAGGAAACTACAGCAAATCAAAAGGAAAAGGAAGCAACAACTACACAACATGCCATCGATGTGGCAAGCCCGGCCACTGGGCACAAGACTGCAGAGTGCCGGTATGGCACATAGGAGAAGGAGAAGAACTACATCCACTAGAACAAGAACAAGCAGATCACGACAACAATGATGAACTACCTCAGGATGTGAACGACACTTGGGACTGGTACTACGAAGGAGAAGAAGGACAACATGAGGTGAACTACATGGAGGAGAACTGGAACGACTACGACTATGACAACAGCTGGGATTGGAATGACAACAGCTATGAGGACACAGCGAACTACATTGGAGGCATCAACGAGTCACACCTCACCATTGGATACATCAGACAAGCAAAATCACGACTACACAAGCACAAATCCAAATCACTACTTGGCAAGAGAACAACACACACAACATCATGGAACGACCACAGCAAGAGCTTTCAACAATTCCTACAAGAAGACACCACAAAGCTACACTTCGACATAGCAGCAGCAAGACAACAACAAAGGAACAAGAAGATTGAGGACACTATCACCCACTACATCATGTACTCCAACTTCAAGTCATACCACCACCTGTTGATCGACTCAGGAGCATCTACACATGTTTGCCCAAAGGACTACGCACCGGATCTTCCACTACGACCCTGTGGAGAATCAGTTCCACAACTCTACACGGTGACCAACAAGAAGATTCCAGTCTACGGCATCAAGTACGTTCCCTACAAGCAGGACAATTCAGGATCATGATACCCTACTACGTTTGTGATGTGAAGTATCCAATCCTCAGCGCATCAAGACTACTTGATAGAGGATATGGACTTGACTTCACTCCACGACACTGCACCATCACACATGGACAACAACAAGCACACCTCATAAGACACTCAGGACTTTTCTACCTACGAGCAGAGAAGATCGACATTCCTACAGGATTCGACATCTACCCAATGACTACAGACAATGGAAAATCCATTGCTGTGATTCAACCTACAGAGAGAGCAGCACAACAACAAGAACAAATCGCACCACTCACACACACAGACCAAGGACTACGACAGATCCTTGGTGGAAACACTGACTACTGGAAACTTGATGGTGACTACGCCATCAGAGTACACAAACGACCACGCAAAGCACTGTTCACACCACACAACAGTGGCTGCCCAATACCAGAAGAAGAACTAGATGATTGGAGACTAACCATCATCAACAGACAAGGGCAAGAGCAAGAACAACTACAAGAGAACCCAACACAACTTTCCAAGCAAGAACTACAACGAAGACTAGAAGGTGACAATTGGACTGGAGAAGCCCGATTCAGAAGAAAGATAACACCTACACGCAGAGCAACATCAAAGACCACACCAACAAGGCAGAGCTCACAACCACAACGGCTCATGGACACACCACCAACCAGATCAAAGATCCAACTACGAGCACCACAAAAGATATGGAGACCTAAAGCAGCACCTTCAACAAATCTTGACACCACACAACCAAAGGAGACAATACACAGACCACTCACCGCACAGGAGGACAACCAAGACTACTGGGAAAGACAAGGTGAACACTGGATACGACACCACACAACGCTTAGAACAACTCTCTTCACTCCAACAGATGGACCAGGACATCCACCAATCAACACACTTGAACCTTACAGAACTACAATCACTCACAACAACTTTGGAGAAGTTTCACAACGCAAAGATGACTGGACAGTCATGGGCAACGCAGCACTACCATTTCAATGGAAAGGAACAACAAGGTTCACCGTGAAGAAAGACTACGAGTACATCCAGGAGAACCACGATGAAGAACAACAACACGAGCATCATGAAGCACACAGAGCAAGAGGACTACGACAACCACAGCAGCCCACTCCACAACAAATAGCAGAACACAACCTTACACATCTACCATACAGAAACTGGTGTCCAATTTGCGTTCAAGGCAAAGGACGCCAAGACAACTACAAGAAACAACAATCACGACAACCTGTCATTCAAGTAGACTTTGCCTACATCAAGTCACAACAAGACCCAAAGACCACACCGGTACTGACAGCAGTTGATGTTACTACACAACTGTATATGGCAGTATTGGTTCCAGACAAAGCATCAATGATGGACTACATGGTCAACAACCTACAAGCATTCATCTTTGAGTGCGGAAGAACACAAGGCATACTACAAAGTGACAACGAAGACACACTCAACGCACTTCTAAAAGCTACAGCAGCAAAAGTCGGCACAATGAGTGTACGACATTCACCTTCCTACAGCAGCAACAGTCAAGGAAGCGTTGAGCGACTACATAGAACACTTCTCGGACAAACCCGCGTCGTCAAAGCTCAAGTTGAAAGCAACTACAGCATGACGATGTCCACAAAGCACTGTCTACTACCTTGGATAGTACGACATGCAGCATGGACGGTACATCGCTACGTCATCCACTCAGACGGCTACACAAGCTTTGAACGCCGCTGGGGAAGAAACTACGAGCGAGCAATCTGCGAATTTGGCGAGACACTACTCTACCTTCCACCACAACACAAGAAACTCCCAAAAGCAGACCTACGGATGCAGAAATGCATCTGGCTCGGAAAAGTTTCCGAAACCGGAGAAAACTACGTCGCAACGGAATCAGGCGTACAAAAGGTACGAACAGTGCGGAGACTACAACCGGACTTCAAATACGACCTCGCACTGTTGAACAAAGTCTCCGGCACACCATGGGCACCACGACGGAACACCTACAACCCATCGTTCGCAACACTGTTGGATACGCAACTACAACCGTCAGAGAAAAGAAGGTCCACGCAAGACTTCGGACAACAAACGAATGCGACGGACGACATCGTTGCAGAACCCGCAACAAAACAACAACGCACTACACCACCTCCACGACTTCCGTCCACATCGACGTCAAGTTCACGACCACTACCGGATAGTCCTATGGCTACTTCACCAACTGGACGACAACATCCACCACTACCAGCACCACCTCGACAAACACTACGACGTTTAACTCCGGAAGAAGTAATGCAACCAACTAAAGCACAGAAGGCCTCAAAGGACACTACAATCAGATCAACGGAGCAAGCAACCAAAGAACCACCACCACTACGACAGAAAATCAACGCAGTGACACTTCCCAACGGCAAATCCATCACCCCCTACACAAACGACGACACCTCAGAAGACCAACCCATAATCTTCGACAACGAAGGTTACGACGAAACACAACTACTGGAAGGAATGAAACACGAGTCAAACCAAATGAACTACATGACGTCTACGACGAAGTAGATGCGTCTACCGTCGACGACAACGTCATCAGAGAAGCGATACCTACAAGATGGGTACACAGAAAGAAAGGACCAGGAGTACGAAGCCGAATCGTCGCAAAAGGCTACACCGAGAAGATCGAGGACGAAGACTCCGTCTACGCCTCTACACCAATGTTCACGACACTCCGGACACTTCTCGCACTACAAATGTCACGACCAAACTGGATCGCGCGACTAGGTGACGTCTCTACAGCATTTCTACACGCACCCATCGCAAAAGACCACGACGGTAAACAACGTGACGTCTACCTTTGGCCACCTAAAGAACTTTGTCCACAACAGGACAAAATCTGGCGACTAAAGAAAGCCATGTATGGACTACGCAGTTCACCGAAAGCATGGCAGGACTACCTGGCTGAAGTTCTACAAAAGCTCAGCTTTGTAAGACTAAAGTCAGAACCCAACGTCTACACCAATGCGACTCGCGACTGCTACATCATGGTCTACGTGGACGATCTACTAGTACTTGGAGACAAGACCGCAGTCGACTCCACTTTCGAGGCCGTCCAGAAGCAGGTACTACTCAAGCACATCGGCTACCTCGAACCTGGCAAACCACAACAATTTCTTGGAAGAAACATCGACCACTTCGGCAACTACTGCAATCTTGGACTAAAGGACTCCTACATCGACAACATGATCGAGGAGTCTGGAATGAACAACTGCAACTCAGTAAACACTCCAGGAATTGCACACTACAAACCAACAATAGAAGATGAAGCACTACTTGACCACGAACAACACAAAAGGTACAGAAGGATTGTTGGCAAACTTCAATGGTTAGCATACACACGACCAGACATTGCATACTCCACAAAAGAACTAGCACGAGACCTCACAGCACCTACAGAACTTTCACAAAAGAGAGTCAAACATCTACTACGCTACTTGCACGGCACCAAGCACTACAAATTCACCATAGAACCAACAACAACACTCAGAGCAAACACCAACAACATCCTGGATCTCGACGTTCATGTCGATGCCGACTGGGCAGGATGCCCTACTACCAGGAAATCAACTTCAGGTTTCAACATCATCTTTCTAGGAACAACAGTTGCATTTGGCAGCAGAACACAAGCTACAATAGCACTTAGCTCAGCAGAGTCTGAACTCTACGCCATTTGCACAGGAGTTAATGAGGGACTACACCTCAGAAACTTCCTACTTGAAACCAACATTTGCAGCAAGCTAAACCTACGCATCCACACAGACTCCACAGCAGGCAAGAGCATTGCTACACGACAAGGCACTAGCAAACGAGCAAAACACATCGACCTCAAATTCCTCTACACACAAGACCTCATCAAGCACGACATCATCAGAATCCTTAAGATCAACACACTCCACAACAGCGCAGATTTGTTTACCAAATACATCAGCAAAGAAACACTACACAGGCTCATCCAGAGCATTGGAATACGCATTCTAGCACTACGAACGACCAGCACAGCAGTTTCAACAACAACAACAACAACGACTTTGGACATTTCATGTATGTAAGTAGCTACATGTAACACGACACTTTTGGTATGTAAGTAACAGTAACTACATGTACTTTCACTTGCACTTTTGGCGGCTTGAGTCAACACTACAGTTGTTTGTTTTACATGTCTGCATTCGCCGACTGCCTGGTAGCAACTACTTAGGCTCATTTGTTTTGCCCCGTTTCACTACATTTTGCATTCCACTGCAGCCATGGCCGCTCCATCTACTGCAGATGCTACGATGGGAGATGCGCCTACACCCGACAGGGCGTCTACACCAGAGGTGGCGGTCACTACAGACTCCAGTGACCATGGAACTCCACCACCTCAAACCTACAACGACTTCAACTACCACTTCAACCATTCTACACCTGGCAACACCGTCTACTACAACCCGACCACAGTGATGGACCAACTACACATCACTGAGCACCAGACAACCACTGCACCACCACTGGCCAACAACATTCCCTACACGCAATTTTTCACTGCATTTACACTTGAAGAGTATCAACTACTCTCACAACAACAAGCTACTTCACTGGCACAACTGGGCTACACACGACCCATTCACTGCATCCCTGGAGATCTTCGGATGCCACACTACAATTCCACACTGCTCAGCATTTCACTGCCTGAAGCAGCCAATGTCCACTACTACCACACGACTTCACTCCACACTACAACTGGCGACAACACCAACTACGTCATCATCCAACTCCAGATTGAACAACCACTACTCCTAAGGTACCTCACTTCAGGACAATTTCTACACTTCACAAGGGACTACATCTCCTACATGATGTCGGTACAACACAACTACTACCTTCCGACTACAACATTGCCACAGACCATCTTCAAGGTGAACTACAACATGGCCACCTTCACTGACAACTACAGCCTCAGGAACAACTACGTTTGGAATTTCCACATGCCACTACTACTACCTGAACTACTCCACTACCTCTACAACAGAGACCAACTCCACGACTACCAACACAAAGCAATCACTACAATCCCCTGCAAAAGCATCCAATACTACGGATTCACACTACTCACAATGACCAACCTCACACAACACCACAAAGCACTACTACACCGCTTTCTACGGGACTACGAACAACACATGTCGTGCCCCGAGATCGACGATGAGCGACTACGGGGAGCTCCAAACTACATGACAAACTTTTTCACCACCAACTACTACGCGACCTTGGACAGTCGACTACAGAAGGTCCAAGACTACCGCACCCAGAACTGGGTACTACATTTTTGAGCTCCTGCTCTACTACAACGGGTGCCTGCCTTCACTACTTCCGTCCAGCGCACTACATCGAGCTGGAACCTGAACAGCGTGAACTACTGAGCGCAGGTCACTACTTTTGCCAATACAGTAGAATTGATGAACAACAATGGTTTTCATCACTACTGTCAATCCATGTTTTTTTGCACTTCAGTTGAAAAGGTACTACAAAGACCTTTTAACTGAGGGGCCGTGTCAAACTACATGCTTCACTTTGCACTCTTGTTGCATGTGTGTTCACTACCGCAGGCCTTGAGCTTACTACTCCGCATGAGTCAAAAGGTTGGCAGCTGCAGACTACATTGGTTGACTGTTTGTTTGAACATTACAACACTTGCACTTGTAAGCAAAGTAACAACCGATTTTAACGTCTCTCTGTCTCTCTCTCTCTCTCTCTCTCTCTCTCTCTCTCTCTTCGGCAATGGCGGTCCATCCTGCCCGCCCTCTTGACATGCGAGGGTCACCGGGTTGCTGGGCAAAACTGGAGTCAACTTTGTATGTCGGCTGTACACACCAAAAGCTTTTTGACTACAGGTGTGCCTAGCGAGTGATTCGCTTTGCGAGTGCTGAGCAAGCGCCTAGCTCTTTCGCCGCCGAAAGCTCACTAAGAAAGAACGACAGTGGAAGGCGTGGGTAGCTAGTGAGCTGCTCGTGAGTGAACGCTGGGAATCACGTGGTTCATAAGCACTTAGTAGTGCTCGGCACTTGGGGCGGAGGGGTCCGGGCTTGGTTAAAGCCAGCAGAATCAGGACAAACCGTTTGCACAAGTACATGTTAAGAACCAAACCGAAACCAATGCCATCTATGTTTCAGCCAGACTAGCCCGACAAAAACTACTTATGTTCACTGACCCTGACACTCGCAGGGTTCTCTATATTTCGCCTAGCACTACCCCCCCCCCCCCCCCCCCCCCGTAAAAAAAAAAAAAAAAAAAAAAAAAAAACGAAAAGAAAAAAACACTTTGGACCAGTGGGCCAAAGGTGATGTTTGAACAAGGGGACATTCATCTATGTATAGGGCGGGTATATATATATATAGATATGTACATAGGGGGATACAAATATGTATGTACGTATAGGGATTGATGGGTCACCTCTCTGGAGCCGGCCTGGCCAGCTTTCCACCCATCCCGTCGGCATGGACAGCTCGACGACCTGGCGACTTGAGCACATGCATGGCGACAACATGGTTGCCAAAGAAACACTCCAAAAATGGTAGTTGCCCTTTTGGCTTCTAGGGCAACAAGTAAGAAGGGTATCAAGCCTCAAACATGTACACAGCCTTTTCGGAACTCTTCAAGGCACGACCTGACACCAGGGAGGGCAACACTTGATGGTAGTCTGCTCGAATTTCTACCCTCCATGGTCAAATCCGTGATGGGGTCTCTCTGGACTGTGCACCTGTGCGATTTGCGCGATCTCGTACGCGCGCTTGCTTGATTGAGTACGTACGTGCGAGCATGCTTCTTTCTTGGCGAGCATGCTTCTTTCTTGCTTGCCTACCTGCGCGCCTCGGAAATGGCATGGGTCAACTGGATCCAAAGCATCCAAGCCAGTCTTTGACGTCTCCGCCGCCGTCTCAGAAGTTGGCCGTTACACAAGCACGATCAAGCACGCTTCCCATACGTAGCGTCTGAGACTTGAACATGACCCCCGCTGCTTAAAGAATAGCACAGCTTTGCTAATGTACGACCCAAGCACTTTGGCATTTTTCGTTGCAAGCAACCGCTTTTTGCCAGCACAAATGCTCAAGGAGTGCCAAACTGGGAGTTTGGGACATGAATCCACAAACAACGCATCCGTCAGACTCGCCGGCGGCCTTGTAGCCAGCCTCCCCAGCCAAAGGCTTCTTTGCGAAGAGCTCGCCAGGTCTGCGAACTGTGTACCCAATCGGCAGCACACCCGTAAAATCAGCAAACCAAAAGGTCAACCAGCATCTTGGGGCGCCTATTTTGACAAAACCCAGCTGTCGCCGCAAGATTGCGAAAGTCTGGCCTGCCCATATAGACACACGTGCTCTTCCGCCGGGGTGTGCTTAAGCCTCAGTTGCAGAACCTCCCCGGATAGAATGGCGCTTGGATACTTCCAAGCCGGTGCAGCTCAGTGGCACACGGGTGGCGGGTCTACAATGCCGTCTGGCTTGCAACCTTTCCCGCAGCCATAGAAGCCCATACGGGCAGCCAATTCCTTGGGCGAGAAGAACACCCAAAACTCTCGCTGACATTCAGCCTTGCTCAAATGACCGTACCTCTGCGCACAAACGCAAACGCACCCCTGTGTGTGTGTGTGTGCGGGTGTCTGTGCGTCGTCTGAGTTGCAGCCCTGCTCAATTCGCTTTGATGCACAAGTTGATTTGGTGTGGTGAGCTGCCGGGGAGAAAACGAATGCGGCGCACGTATACATATATATATATATATAATTGTATATCTATCTGCGACATTGTACGACTATACATGCACATCTCGTGCTGGTCTGTCTGGTCTGGTCTGGTCTGGTCTGGTCTGGTCTGGTCTGGTCTGGTCTGGTCTGGTCTGGTCTGGTCTGGTCTGGTCTGGTCTGGTCTGGTCTGGTCTGGTCTGGTCTGGTCTGGTCTGGTCTGGTCTGGTCTGGTCTGGTCTGGTCTGGTCTGGTCTGGTCTGGTCTGGTCTGGTCTGGTCTGTCCGTCGCTGTCTGTCTCTGTATGTCTGTTTGCTTGATAGCTTCTTGGCTTGGTTGATTCTTTATTTGTTTTCCTTATCTATCAGGAACCCCGCAGGAGCAAACAGTATGCAGGAGACTGCGGCCGCCTGCATAGCGATTGTGAAGTCCCTTTCAATGCTATGCCGCAGATTCCGACCTTTGCACCACTTCCAGCTTTAGCGCTTCCCTCGTCGCATGCAAAACGAAACCAGCTCCCCATGTAGCCCAGGCGCTTTGGCTATTTCTTTCGATATCCTGGCGCGTCATGGTGCGGAAGGAGGGCAAAAGCGTGGCTCACACTGGGCATGGCTGGCCGTGCCAGGCAAACCATTGACGTTTACAGAAACAATGAGCACCTAGCAGCAACACACACAAACGCATATCGTCTGGGGTTGAAGTTGAGGTTTGAGAGGCAGTTTCGAGTTGCAAATTTCAGATACTGGGGTCCAAAAACAAACTTGGCTATTAGTCATTGAGCCCACTCCCTTCCTGCGCTTGTTGCTGGCCCACAAAACCGCGCCTTCAACGACAGCGACGGGGACTCTTAGCTTCCCACTCCAATCTGTTTGTGCGAGCCCCTTCAGACCTACTGGCTCTAGATTCAAAAGAGAGGCAGGGGGGCCTCGAAATGATGTGTTGTGCACCTCGTTAAATCAAACAAAGAGGCCAAGAAGGTCAGGTCTCCTGCTTCTTCCCGCTTGCACAACACCTTTTGTGGCTTGAGGGTGCTTTTATTGAAGGAACACAGTAGGATATAATGAACCCAAAACGAAAATGGAACTATCTCGCCTAGTGGGCAGCTAGAGTTCATGTTATCAACCCCAGGTTTTGCCTGTCCAGGAAGCTAGTTGAAAGTTGCACATACCAAGGCACCCTATGATCACTTTGTCACTTCATCCCCTTGGTATCACAAGCGCCAAGCTATGCGCTGAACTTGTAGGCTACTTGTGAGGCGAGCACATGGACTGCTCAGGGACACCTCTCCGATTCCTCAGGGCCCGGATCGAAGGCCCCCTCCTTGAGGCATCGCAAACTGAAAACGCAGTGGGTCAGAGCCTGGAGAGTCAGATGGTTTTCGCCTTGGAATAAAGCTGAGCCAAGGCGAAACCACCATTCTGCGCGCCCCCCATATTTGCTATTTGGGTGTGTCCCTCTTGGGAAGTTCGCCTGGGTTAAAGTTTGGAAACCAATAGGAAACCTGCGGAGTGTTCCGATTTCCACGTTGCGAACCCATTTAAATTTGAGTCGCAATCAACGCCTGGTATGAAAATGGCCCATAACCAATGCAAAGAACTACAAGGCTCACCTTCGGGTTGGGACTTTTTCTTACTGACCTTCAATTACCTGGGCTTTGATTCTTCGAAGCATTGGGTTATACGAAAATCTACAGGAAAACAGCTCTTTTGTTACGGTGTGTTGGGGCCATTTGCTGCAAGATTTTCCAGAAACCCAACCCATTTTCCTGTGATCCAACCCTTTTGAAAGCTCCTTGTGACAAAAACGAAAACGCCGTTTTTCCGGGGCCTGGCCACCAGCTTCACCACCGCCATGATCTTCTCCGTCTTGGTGACCGGCACAGGGTCAGGCGGGGAGGGCGGCTCCATGACCGGCTGCGGCTTCTCGTAGAGCGCCTCCCAAATGGCCAAAGAGGCAGTGACCCCAGTGATTTGACCACCAAGAACAATTGCAAGACACCGAGAAATTGCCTCTTTTTTGGTCCATGTTTTTTGTCCAAAAAGGATACTCAAAGAAACACAGCGCCACATAGAAGCACCTTTTTGAGCGTTCTTTGAGGCCAAGGGTAACCCCCCCCCCCCCCGGAAAAGACCACACAAATCGGAGACACCCACTAACTGAACCAAAGAGCTATTCGTTGAGTTGCTCTGGAAACTTACTTGGCAGCTTTCCGTGAACAAGGTCCCAAACAGTAAATGAGCCCAGTCCAAGCAACCTTGTATTTCATTTCAGCTGGGTTGTGCCGCAGCCGGCAATGAGAGCATGCCGCAAAACATATGACCGAGAGACGTACTCCAGAACATGTCGGCTTCAAAAGCAAAAGCGTCCTTAGGGCGGTTGCCCCCAGGTAACCAAAGGCATGGACAAATTTCAATTGAGGGTTTCGCAAGGTTTTGAGCGCCAAACGGTCTCGTGCCTCGCACTTGGCGCTGAGCTTTCCGTTGAAGATGTCCTCTTGGATGCAGCATCTCTCCCACGCGTCGCCATCATTGTAATGGATGAACACCATCTCCTATGGCCATGACACATCACATGCTTTCAGTTCAAATGGTCAATGACGTCCAGTTTAGCCCCGCAGGGGACAAAAAAAAACCACTACGGTGTTAGTCTCCAAAACTGCCCGTGCACGGGTTGGTTTGCCAAAAACCCAATGACACCGATCAAACAGGACATGACACCGACCCAACGCTGAACCGAAACGCCTGAAAGGGACAAAGGTAGAGGCTGGACTGCAGGGACTTGCTCTGCAGCGCCAGGTGGATCCGTCGACACTCCTCTCAGACTCTTCCACAAGAGGCGATGACCTTTCTATGATTTCCCCAGGGCCCAAACCAAACCAAACCCACAGAAAATCTGAAAGTTGAGCCTTGCTTGTGGCTCATTTGCCTTTATCTCTTTGCCTGTTGAAGGGGCATGGTGGGTTTGGCGAACCTAACCTGGCAACGAGTCACGGATGGCAACTGCTTCCCAGTAGGCTACACGAATACGCAGAAGCATATTGCAAGAATAATTCCAAGTGCAATTGCAGTGGCCACCTCCGATTCCAAAACATAGAGGACATGACAGCCAAACCCAAGGGCAGGTTTGCATTGAACACCCTGCTTGGGTGTGTCTCAAAATGGTTAACGCCTTTCAATGATTCAACGGGCACCAACAGGAAACTGAGCAGCATTCTAAGCCCCTGTTTAAGACACACCCCTCCAACGCGGCTACGCCGCTACTGACTGTGGCACTGTGGTGCTTCACCATCCACCGCAGCTCAAGGAGCCGTCCCCCAAATTTCCAAATGGAAGCCAACTGCTCATGCGTCTTTTCAAAATTTGTCGTTTCACGTTTAAAGCCATCCTTTCAGGACAATGTGTGGAACCCAGCTGACAAAGGATCCAAACGGAAACGACGTGCAGGGTGCCTAGTCTTAGTTCTGACTCACTTAGGTGATCATGACCCAAAGAACGCAACACCGCTTTGGATATGTCGCAGGGTCCCTATAGTCTTGGTTTCGGCTCACATATCTGGTCATAGACCAACAGCAGGACACCGTTTTGGTACTGGGGGTTGAGGCTCCGCGCTCGAAGACCCTTCCCACTTCCCGCCTCCTCATGGGGCCGGCAGTTCTTGGCAGCGCCCCCGTCCGCCATGCTGGGCTTGTCGCTAAGCGGGCATTTGACAGGTGGCGCCCAACTGGGCACCCCCTCCTCGTACTGAGGGAAGCCTTGGCAAACCGCGCCAAGCGCGCGGATCAAGCAGCCACACGGATCAAGAAAACGAGGGAAACTGGAGGGGAATACATAAGGCTCTCTCCTCCAAATTGCTGGGAACCAAACACTTCAACCTTCCCTCAAAATAATCAGACGTTTGGATTTGGGCTTGAGGCTTTCGAGCCTCAGAACTGGCCATTTCAGCTCGGTGGCCCATGGACCCCGGAGTGCAATCGATGTAGAAGCTGGTGCGCGGCATGCCCAAGCCTTGGCCAAACCCGTTGCCAATCTTCCAAACTGTTGCCAGCAGGGTTCCACTTTTTGACTACCCCAAGATGGACTTAAACCCAGTAGTTCTCCTTTGGGGGCAATGAACCACCCCTGGGTTTAAGTCTACCCTGAAATAGTCAAGAAGTGGAGCCCTGGTTGCCAGTGTTCATGCCGGAGGAAAACCTGAAGACAGGCTGCAACTCCAGGCTCAAACAAAAAGTCGCATCATCACTCCCTCCGGGGCAACTTTGCAACTTTGCCCCCTCGTCTACTCGCAACCGCCCCTTTCCGCAAGGTCCTTTTCCCATAGCCTGGCCTAGATGTCCATCTCAAGCTGAAATTGCATCCAAGCCTCTAGCCAGGCCAAAAGCACGGAAACATCTACATGGGCCCTGACTGCAGCGCCAGCATTGAGCCCGCGCTTAGCTTCGGGGAAGGAGTGCAAATATCGACTCGCTGCTTGGCTTGCCCGAAGCCATGATTTATCTAATGAGCATCCATATTTAAAGCAAACTCCTCAAGCCGAGCAATTATCTCCGTCTTTCTGCTCTGCAAATGGATCCTCCTCCCTGCCGACCACCAGGTGTGCCTCACGGGCGGACGGGCAACCCTCCTGGCCCGAGATTGCAAACCAACCCTACGGTCTCCGATTTCATTGGCCCGGAATCACCCGGAAGTTGAAAAGCGCTAGTTTGGCCAGCCCGTTTTGCAAAACGGGAAACCCTGCAGTCTACGGGAACTTGCCAGTTGTTGAGATGCGGCTGTTTCACTTGCAGTATGATGTAGTATGTAGGGAATTGACCATGGGAGCATGAAAGCAAGGATCTGGGCACGCGCGGGCTGAATCTTGCACGCTCCTGAACTTGTGTGTCTCTAGCCAATCCACGCCATCTGGGTTGTTTGTGCACGGGATGTGCGTGGCAAATAATGGGAACGTTTTTTTCTGAGAGGAACCCCGCCGTACAACAAATGCCACCGATAGTGTAACTTCCGGAATGAGACGTACATACGATTGATCCACCTCTGAACTGCGGTAAGCCGAGAACAGTACTGTATCAAGTGTGGAACGAGGATGGACACATTGGGGGTTGAACCCATACTACACCATATGCCCCTGACGCTATGGCCCGAAGCTTGTGGTTGGGCTGGCGTAGCCAAGTCTTGCTTGTTGGAGCAGTTCACAAGAACTCAGCTCCGGGCAAGACAGGCGCATGCTAGTCCTGCAATACGCAGCTTCAAATGCAAGCGGTAATTTATCTGAGCGAATCTCATCATATGATTGATTGGTGTCATGGGGATGGCTTACTTTGACCCGAAACGGTGATTTGTCACATCCTTCGGGTCCACATGCAATCCGTGGTCACTGTCCTACCATGTCCCACCCCTACAGCATCCCAGTACAGGATAAAGACTTGCACAGTTCTTCTGACATGTATTAGCCCAGCAATTGTCCACCACGGGATTGCAACTGTGTGCAACAAGGGCCTGGGTTCCGGAACGCCAGCACCATGGGAGCGCATGGCTTTGTTAGTTGGGTTCCATTTCCAGGCTCAACATGTCTGACGCTTGCCGAGTAACAAGGCTGTGGCTCTGGCAAGGGTTGCTGCAACCGCGACCTTTTGGGCAAATCATCATCCAGTTCCTTGGGAGGGATGCTGACCGAGAGGGGGCGCATGAGGAACCCTGTCTGGCAAACGCAAGGACGAAAGGCCGAACAGGAGAGCTCGAAAGAGCAGCTCAGTCACATGCTGAAGTGCCTTGCATTTGCAATTCCGCAGCTCGAACTGTCGAGCCAGCAACGGCGCGCGCAGGCGGCGAAAGCAGTGTGTGTCTGTGTGTCATGCGTCTCATGCGTCGCATGAAACTGGGGTAGAAATTAAAGACGGGCGGATCCCCGTCTTCCTAAAACAGGGCGCACCCAGTGCCAACGTGGCATTCAATTCACATTGGAAAGAGCTAACATGACGCGCGCATCAACCCAAAACAAAGCAGGGCTGAAGATCAAGGACGGCCCAAGGTTGCGATTCCCTGGTGGATTTATGACAACTACCACTTTAGGAAATAGCGGGACCCGCAAAGCCGGCTGGGCCCAGCACAGCGAAGCTGGCGGGGCCAAGCTCGTTCACCTCGAGCCAAGCGTTGGGCCCCCCCCGAACCTTAGAAGCTCTGGAAGGTTCTGAGCGATAAGATCGCTTATTTCACGGTTGAGCCAATCAAGCTTGGCAGAGCCCGTGCCTCAAGGTGCGACCGTGAGATGAAGGTCAGGTTCGGACTCTCTGCGCCAATGATGCCTGTCACACGCTTTGCTCAGCACAATGAGCTCAGGATAGCACAAGTGGTTGTTCCTGGCTTCATCCACCATATGACGACAGATCTGTCGAAACCTTGCGAGCTGGGGGACGTCAATTCCAAAGATTCCAAAGTTGTAGGAGCTGCATTATGTCCGAATTCATGAAGAGTTAGTTTGCACCCCGGCACTATGACCACATCATAATGCGCTGCACTTTTCCGCCGCGAATGCCAGCATGCCTGCAGTGTGAAACTTCCTGTCTGAAGCGGGTCAAACAATGAAACAATGCCTTTCACGTAGCTTTTGTAATCTGCCAAATGCCCAGAGCATTTCTAACTACTCGTGAGCCGCCAGCTTGAACAGGAAGCCAGTCGCCCACCTGCACAAAGAAAACAACACACGTTTTTGCTGGCTAGGGTTGTCACAGGCCCGAGTTTCTGTTGATTTGGAGCCGAGGCGTATATGAACTCGGACACTCCCATTCGGCGCAATTTCCAAATAAATCACATAAATCACTTCGTACCATGCTTTGTCATTGTGGCGCTCTGTCAGGGTTGCCCAAAGCGCCCCACAAATGCTGCGAAAGCTCCTGCCGGCATGCTGAGCAAAACTAATCCGTTCTTCCCGCACCTGATGAGAAGCCCCCCCCCCCCGGAAGCCTGAGTTCCCGACTGATTATCCACAAAACTTTCGGCTGCATTGCCACACAAGCATTCTCTTTTCACAAAATGGTGCAGTTGGCACTCGTTCTTCAGTCATCACCTTTTTGCTGCGGTATCTCCTGGCTTGCCCCTCCAGCCGGACAAAATCCGCTGTAACATCAGATTCATCCTGGCCTCAGGGGGAGTCAAAGCCGCCGTCTGACTCATTCCACTCGTCGCTCTCTTCGCTGCCCGTTTGGGGCGAAGGGTAGCCCTGCTGTGACAGTGGGGTCCGCTGGATCTGCGCCCGGCCGCGCAAGTCCTCTCCAGCAGAAACAAGGGAAAACTCCGCAAAGACCCGTGACCTAACCTTTAAGACCTTTGGCCTGTTGAGCCCCTAACCGCTCTAACCTTTGGAGGGGTGTGTGTGGGATGCGGCTAAGTCTTTGACGGTACCTTGTGATGTCCCGGAAGAACGGCGCTTGATGCACCTTCGGAGCACACGTCATGACGTTGTTCCACACGGCTAAACAATGTGCGGCTGTCAACTGTTGAGAATTCACCATCCACAGCCGCATTGTCTGCACGATTGATTGGAGTTGAGCTATATTGATATACATGTAGATGTGTGAAATTGGTATATACCTCTCTACATAGTCTACATGCTATCCCAGAAAGGGCACACTGCGTGCAACCACACAGCATCGTAAAGCCAGCTCGTCGCCCGCAACAACGAGCGTCAAATAAATGACTTTCACTGTTCTGTTGGTGCAAATCAAGGGTTTGGAGAGTGTGAAGGCTGCAGAAGCTCGTCGAATAACTAAATTTCAGTTTGGCTTTGGATCCGGCCGACTCTGCACATACGTGCAGTTGAAATCGGTAGAGCCAGCTGGCACATTTCTCTGCGATGTTTGCCGCAGCTAGCATTTACGAACATGTTGGTGCCTGGCAATTCATGCCCAAGAAAAAAAGCTTGGCCTAGTAAGCAAGAGGAATTTATGTGAAGTGCCTAGTGCATGGTCACGACATGTGAGGGACGAAGCTGGCCAGTCGGCTGGCAGGGGTCGTCCTGTTCATTTGGTGATTGCATATAGGCTTTGTAGAGCAAACAGCCTACCTTGTTTGGGGGACAAGGCCTTTAAATCTCCGTCTGTTTGACAGTCGGTCCCCGCGGGCATTTCTAACAGGGTTCCTTGTTCAATTCCTGTATCAAGCACTCGAACCAAAAGGTGCTGTTTCAACCCTCCAACAGGGAAATATCTGAGGACCCTTGCCCCCTACCTGGGGCATTGCAGCTCTCTGACATTGCGCGTCCTTGTAGAACCGGTCCAAGCTCGCCTCCTCTTCTTTCCTGAGCGCAATCCCCAGAGCAGATCCACTGTTCCTGGAATTAAACTAGTTCAAGCTTCCCCTCCTCAAGCAACCATTTCTACGGGGTGGGGACAAGAGGAGCCTGTTTGTGCTGAACATGTTCTGCCTTCTCAGGGAGTCCCCAGTGCAGCTTAAAGCCAGGGCTTGGACGTGCAAGCCGTTGAATTCCATAGCAACCATGGCCTCTACATGCATCCCGTCTCACACAGCCTACAGTATTTCGCAATTTTGACCCAATCAGTTCAATGCGTAACATCCCTCTGGAATAAGGCCCCCTCACTCTGTCTCTCTCTCTCTCTCTCTCTCCTCCCTCCCTCCCTCCCTCCCTCCCTCCCTCCCTCTCCCTCCCTCCCTCCCTCCCTCCCTCCCTCCCTCTACCTACAGCACATATATATATATATATATATATTCTGTACACTTATATTCAAGTGCTGATTGTGCGACTTTTCAACACAATTTGCAGCTTGAGGCGCACATCTGTGCGGACATCTCATACATCATGCCAGAAGCTTGTGTTCTTCTCTGGTTCTTTTCGCGTTCATCCCCATTCTATGTGTCTTTCTGGAAAGATTCAGACTTGGGTTCAGAATAATTGGATTGTTTTCCTGGACTCATGGCAAAGTTTGGTCTTCGCACACCTCCATCTCATGCTCCGAGCCGCTGCTTCTCTTCTGCCAGCTTCTTCTGGATGTTCTGTACCCACGCGGCCTGCTCCTTGGTACATGCGTTGCGGACAACATGTACACAAAGCACCATGGACAACTCTGCGACCTGAGGATGAACAAACAGTGGCAAGCAAAACCAACAAGCACCTTAGACCATGAGGCTTGGGGAATAGCAACCGCCATGCGACCGAAACTTGCCAAGTGATTGAGAACAGCAAGCTACACTCAGCCCAAGACCAACTCAGACACAGCCACCCGCAGCAAACATCCACTCCGAAAGGAGCCCAACAATTCATTCAGCCAAAGGAGCATTCCAAAGAACCGTGTGACAGGCGCAATCAAACAGGAAGCAAGAGGCCCCTCACCCAGGAATGCGTGTGGAGGGACCTTCCTAAAGGTCACCGACAGCGACAGGTTCTGAACACAAATCTAGGGGTACGGGGGGGGTGGGGTGCTGATGGTAAGGTGTTCCGCTTACACGGGATGCAGAGACACTTCTTGGGGGACATCCAGCCCGTTGATCCACCATAACTTCAAGCGCGTCTGAACATTGAATACTCGCAATTTGACAGTACTTCCAAAGGCTCAAATAAGTAGTCCCCAAGTAAAATCATCATCATGCTACGTCCGTGAGCTCGCCACAAAACCAATTTCGCCCCGCGCCTTGCGCTCACTCACCGAGTCCTCGATCCACTGACGGTCGGCGCTGACTGGCTTCACCCGACGCTGCGCAAGGCTCTCCTGGACCTTGCGGCTCAAAAGGTTGGGCACTCCTGAAACCGAAACATGGCTGTGGGTCAAAAATAGGGCAACCCCAAAATGGAACCCTTGCAAATGGAAACATGGACTAAAACCTGTGGTGCCCTGGTGGCTTGGTTTTGACCCATACCCACATGGGGGGATTGTGCAACTTGAACCGTGGACTAGTCAGTGCTTGCCTTATGACGAGTCATCCCCTTTTGCTTTTGGTTGAACATGACGAAGGTCCCTAAACTGCTCCTTTTCACCCACCAAAAGGAAGCCCAGTGCTAGTTGGCTTCAAAGGTGATGTTAAACAACTACCAACGGGGGAATAATTATCGGGAACCCTGAACGAAGGGATCGCCCTAGTGTTTGAGGCGCCTTTATGGCCCTTTCTTCTCTGAAAAGGGATGGGGGTGAAATGGTAGACCCTGCTGCAAGTCGGAATTAATCAAGCATCTCTCCAGCAAATGGACACGGCCTAACATTTGCAGCTGTGGGAGGGTGCACGGAAGACCAACACTCTCTTGCAGGAACACCCTGCCAGGTTCCATGGCAGTAGGAAGGTCGTTGTTCGACTTCCTGGCACTCTGGGCGGTGCAAAGATCACTCCCCGATAGGGCGCGCAACACTTTGTTCTCAAGGCATACAAAGACATAGGTTTGCATAAGTTTGCCCCATTGGCAGGCCAACAGTCGGCCAGTCCGTAGAAGCGTCTGCTCTTGAAACGCTTGGACTACGGCATCGCACGCCTATGCTCCTCTATACACGCGCGGTGCAGCAAATCGCCTGCCACTTGGCAAAACACATTGCTGGAGGGCCAACGCTTTGATGCGACGACCCATCAATCTGCACCTCATGCGCCATCGGGCTTGCTTGTGCAAGCCCAAGGTGCACTTGATTCCGGAAGGTGCATGCCATTTCAGCAGTTGTCACCGTCTGTCCGGTTTTTGGCATGCAATCAGCTCGTTCCTAGCGTTGAGCTGCTGGCTGCGTCTTGGCTTGGATTTTCGGCGTCTGACTCTTGTAGCTCTTTGACGTCCTGAACTGCAGGCAGGCTCCATGTTCTGTTTTTGAGTTGATATACCTTTGCGGGATGTTTGAAAAGGAAGTCGAAAGAAAGCCCAGGATTCTTTTTGGGTGTTCCATATTCTGTTTGGAGACGAGCTATATGCAAATAGCATGACGGCTGAATACAAGAGAACAAGTCAATAAAGCAAAGTCATCAACTCACAAGTGCACCATGCCAGGCGGGCATCCTCCGCCCATACAGTCCACTCGGGATACCAAAAGAAACATGCAACGCGGGTGTGCATACAAAGGCTATGTTGTGGGTGCCTCGGATAACTTTGTGCCGTGCTGGCATGCAATGCAACAGCTGATCAGTCATATCTCCACGCGGGCCTATTGTCATCTGGCCAGGGGCTTAGATTGTTCTAGAGTTGCCCGCAGCATCCTCCAAACTGGCAAGCATCCATCAAGAGGCGGGCTCACAAGCGGTTCGATGCAGCCTGGTCTCTGATGCTTTGTTTGCCAAGGCAGCATCAAATTTGGCACGGTCCAGTTCCCCCTCCAGGATGGCCACTACCACTGCGGCAATGGCGTTGCCGCAAATGTTGGTCAGCGTCCGGCATTCTCCCATGAACCTGGGGTTTCGCTTTAGGCCCTTTCGGCCGCTGGTTTCGATTGGGGACTTGGGGCCTTCGCCGTTGAGAAGCCCCTTTGCAGTCAATCTCAACTGGCATTCACGCAACTTGCCTGCTGATCTGAACAACCTGAACATGCCGGATGGCGACTGACAAATGAAAAGACAGGGCAAACTGCTTATCCCAACATTATGTTCATTCTGCAAAGGAACAGGGGGCGGAAAGCATGATACTGTGTGGGGGTGAACAGACCCGGATTGCACAACAATCAGCAAACCAATTCTAAACAAGCTCTGGGCTATTTCGAAGCTTAGCATCGAACCCCAAAACCCATCGCTTTTAGAGAAGCTTTTGCGGGGTTCATGTTAATTTGCAGCGGGTATGAACAATACGCCTAAACCAACACAGAACAGCATTTATCGAAGTACTTGCGCACCCTGACTCTGACCCCCCAATCAGCTTTTAGGTTTGATTCATGCATGAGTTTGGGGGCAGCCTTATTCATCGCTATATGCACCTCACAGCATTGTCAAACGTGAGACTTATCTCAGAAGCCCGCCGGCGAACTGAACCAGAACTGCCGAAACCGAACCAGAACAAATGTTACGAACCGGAGGCCGACATGTACAAACATGTATTTTGCTGCGCTTGGAAGAGGCATCGTAACACCTCGAGCCTAGATGTTCAAGCAATCTGTGTTGGATGCCGGTCTGGAGGGTCGACAGGTACAAGCAAACAATTTTGCAGCGCGTGGAGAATGCATTTTAGCACCCAGCAGACTACCAGAAGACTGCGAGAAGACTGCGAGAAGACTACTTGGACACACCCGAAAGGCTACTGAAAGACTGCGCGAAGACTGCGCAAGGACTGCCGGAAGACTACCTAACACCCCGAAGAACTCGGAAGACTGCGGGTAGTCTACCTGAAAACAATGAAAAAACGACCCGAAGACTACGGGAAAACTACCCGAAGACTGCCGGAAGTTTACGGACAGACTACCCAAGACTACGGCAAGACTATCGGAAGAAAATGGGAAGACTACGGGAAAACTACCCGAAGTCTATGCAGTCTATGGGCGGCCTCCGGAACCAGAACCGAACCGAACATTACAACTAGCACCAAACCGCAGGACAATTGCACAATTCAACCGAAAACCGAACCGAAGAGAAGGCATCTCGTCAGGGTTGGCTTCTGTTCTCTAGCCCAAACCCACTGCTTGGGCAACTATCCACTGAATGATTTGGGGATAGTATGGGAGTGAGAGTAGGCATGTTTTTTCTTTGGGACCTGCAGGGTTCGAGCGACCGTACTGGAATTCCAGGGGCCTTCATCAGATTCCATGGCAACGTAGGTGGCAAAATGACATTTTCAGCCAATCCAAAATTAGAGAGCTTCCCTATTGGCACGCGTGATCCAGGAAGTCAGCGGCATCAATCCAACAGCTGAGCTGGGAAAGGAAAACCGTCGGGCCTGCTTCCCCCCCACCGTACCTACAAAGGGAAAAAGTACGGGGAAGCGTCCCTTCGTTGGAGCAAAGCGCATTACCTCATAAGTGGGGCTCCCTACACCGACTGAAAAGTTGCTTCCAAACGGGCCTGCGTCTCCTAAAGTTTCCTTTGCGTCCACCAACTTATTTCGTGTCCCAAATGGCCAAAGCGGATCGATTTGGGATCGAAGGGACTTGTCGATCCCCAGCACCATGGCCATTCCGGGCACCATCTCTGGGTGGATCACTCCTGTCAGCCATGGCGGTTTTCTGAAAATTATGAACCAGCTCTGGCATAGTGTTTAGGCAAAGCCGAAAAACAACCAACTACCGGTTCATACCGGTTGCCTGGAGAGGGCCTTCATTTCGAGAAACACAAATGTTTTGAGCGAGCCCTCTGTTCAACTGGCCAAAAATGATAATAGTTGAACTCACCAACGCATCAAGATTAAGGCCATCAGGCACGCGACGCAGGATGCAAGATTAATGCCAAAATTAATGCCAAAAGCGTGTTGCTTGACAGGCATGTTCAACAACGAATTTACGGAACCGCGTTGTTGTGAAGAGGAAGTTACTTGAAGGGCTGTGGTGCAAACCCCATGCAATTCAACTCCCCCTCTTGCTTTGCATAATGCGGAGGTAGACCCTTCCAACAATGCCTACCTCCGAATTAACTAGATGATGAATTCATGATGAGGCGCATTAGTGATTCAATCTGCTGCTGCAACGGCTTGGACGACAATCCTTTCAAGTGGAAAGAAAGCCTCGACAACATTGAAGTCACGAAGTCCAAGGGTCGCACCTTGAGGAGCCGAAGCTATCAACCCAAGATACTATCACGTATTATACCTATGCCGAAGCGAAAGGCAAGACAGGCATGCGGGGAACAGGCGCAGAAGCTGCCAAAGTTCCCATGCGTTAGGAAACGGTTGTTGCTATGCTTCACAGTTGTTGCAAAACACACATTTTAATTATGAGCCAAAGCGCTGGAAGAGATACGAGGCAGCGCTGACGCGACTAGAACTCGCTCAACCCCGGCATCAGCAATGACATGAGAAGTACGGGGAAGCGCCGAAGCAGCTAACACCCGCACACAAAAATGGGCAGAAGTCTGGGCAACGCAAGTGATGGACTGGGTGAGCCCGAGGGTGCATGTGGATCATCTCCAAGGCTGGTCCCCATTTCGGCGGACCAAAGGCTTTTGTCAGGATATCACCCTTCTGGTGATCAGTGGCAATGTGCTCAATCTGAAACTGAGAGTCACGAAACATTTCACTCACGGATGCAACGTTGCCGATAATCAGCTCTTGTCCAACATGCTACCTGCGAGCCCAAGGCATTAGCCGCGACTTGAATGTCCGGTCGGCATAACCTGGCTAGTCAAAGCAATTTCATGATGATGCGAGCTGCTGTGGCATGAAGTTCCCCTTTGTTAAGGAAGTCATCTGCTACTAGCGAGCCGTCATCAAGATGAGGTGTCTTGGCGCTTCGAAGTGGCATGGAAGAGAGTTCTTGGTATCGCTCCTTGCAGGATTGGGCAAACTGTTGCGCCCATCAGGGACCAAGCCAAGCATGCAGCCGTCAAATGTAACAGAGTACAACTGCTATTCAGTCAACTCAGGAAGGCTCCATCCTGCGCAATACCTGGGCCACTCACGAATCAAGTCCTTGACCATCCGTCTGGAGAGCTTCTGCTTCAAGTGTTGTTGAGGTGTTGCCAAGCTGACCAGGGGAGCACTCCAGTGGAACCATGAATAGAACACGAAGGAAGAACACTGATCTGCTCCATCAACTGCATTAAGCAATCAAATCCATCACATCCTTGGACAATCTGACAACTTTGTTGCGGAGGCTGCCAACATCACCAATGATTCAGTCTGGTGCGCAACAGAACTCAAAATTGCTTTCCCCCCCTGGTCCTTTAGGACCTGCAGCTCTTGTGGCGTGCTCTGCACCACCACAGATTGATGAAGGCTGCCCAGGGAGGCATTCAATAGGCAAACCAATCTCAAGAAGATATGGCAGCCTTTAACGCAGCGACTCGAAGCGGAGTTCGACCACCTTCTTGCGAAGAGACGCTTATGCTATCGTGCGCCTTATCTGCTAGCTCACCGGAAAAATGACAGGCACATGAGAGTTTTAACTCTTGGCGATGCCTCATCTGCCAGTCATCAATCATTCCAGGCCGAGGCTCATGATAAGTCAGAGTCTGCGGCTGTCTTTCCACCTGATGTGCCTGACGAGCTGGCAAAGACCCGCTTGTTGGCGAAGGTACCAATGATCTTGAGTACTCGCCTAGCATCATGAACAAATGCCGCCTTGAAGCGATTCACGCACTCCGAAGTATGAGCATATGTGCCTGACCTACATGCCTCACATCCTTCTCACGGGCCGATCTCGTTGTTGATGCGATGTAAATGCGCTTGGACCGTGCGGCCACGTAGTCGTCCCCTGCGAAAAGGATGCCGAAAGGAGCATCTGGAGTTTTGGGAACCTCCGGATCACGAAAGTCATAGAGAGCTCAATAGGCTGCGGCCTTGAGTGGGAAGATTGCTTCTGAAGGAACATGTAGCTCAACCTCAGGAAAACTCAGCGGAACAAACCAACTTTTATGCCTATCTTTCATTCAGGGCTGCACATGCTCCACATGCCCGCCGGCGAACAAGCCAGGACTGGCATTGGGTGACAACTTAGGCACATCCTTCCGGCGGTAAAACACAAGTTGGCCTAGCGAATGGATTGGACCGCTGAAATCCTCCCCTTTGATTTTGGTCCAATTTTTCTTGGCAATCGAAAGTGCAGTGGCGGCATACTTGCATGACACAGGCCATACTTCCGGTCTGACGGCCAAGCCTGCTGCAAGATATGCAGCGCCTATTGTTTCGACAAAAGCTTTGCATCTCCCGCTCAAGAACACTATCGTGAGGCCACCTACGGGGCAATTGCGCGCTGGGCAACCATCCGAGATCACGGACACCACATGGTCAGAGTCTTTGGTTGGTGCTGGGTAAGCTTGAATCACGCCAGTGAATGTATCAACAAGTGCGACAAACTCCTTGCCCGATGATGATGACTTGTGGACTGAGATGGTCGGCAGCAAGTTGAGAACCAAAAGAAACTGCCTCTGGCAGCTCTGAGGGTTCATCATGGTTACGTCGAACACGTTTTGCATAGAGGCGTGCCTGGCTGCAAACATCACAGCGCGCACACTTCGGAGAATGGGCTAGACGATGCTCAGGCCTCTGCCGCCTCTGCCCTCTTGGGATGGACCGGAACCGGCGCTAACTCAGCGATCAGCGGATCGGAATCTGGAGGGGCTTTCTCGACCACCTCCCCGGACATCGCGTGGGTAAACGTGAACTCTGATTTGAAAATCGGCACATTTTGACCGACACGATCTGCATAAATGCGATTGGACTCAGGGCAGCGCAACGTCAATTTATCGGGATCTGCCACAAAGAATGGTCTCATCCCCGGTAACCACTTGAAAGCCTTTCCATTTTGGACGTCGAGTCCAACTGATCTGACAATTGGGCATTTTGGCAACATGTAATGGTTCACAGTGCCCCATTGATCACAAGTCATGGACATAGTGTGAAAACCGTCAGCTGGACCTGCGCCTGTTGCGAGCTCGCTAGCATTACTGATCACGTGCTGAGATAGGGAATTCCCTGCTTCGAAGGGGGTTCCGATGAGGCCAAACGCCGGCCTGCACACGTGCCTGCTCCCCATTGACGGAATCTTATTCCCACCAACGCCTGCGAAAGACGATGCTGACGCAAGCACGGCAAACGCAAAAGCAAGCATGGCTTTAGCGATTGCCTTAGGGTTAGCCTTAGGCTTTGCCTTAAGTTCATGCTTACCATGCTGATCAGACTGCTGGCCAACTTTAGTGTGAGAATATTTGCACTGCTCACCATCATGGCACCCGCTTAACATATTGAAGAAAACACTGAGCCTTTCCCTGAGGGGAAAGCTTTCCCTCGCCCTTTCCCTTCCCTTTTGCCTTGGCTGGGACAGCTGGCGCTGTCGAGGCCGTGCCAGCATCCTTTGCGGGAGTAGGCACGGCTTTGAGTTTGGCAGCGGGGGCGCCATGGGCCCTTGGAGGCAATCGCACACAGGCTGCTATTTCACACACTCGGCAGTTACTGGTCTCCAAAAATGATTCCTCGGTGATGCTGATCCAAGATCACCTGAATTAATACATCAGTGATAGACCAAAAATACTGCACGTTCGGGCACTGCGGCTTGCGAGGCACCCTGATTCCAATAGCCGTGCACCAACGATTGGAGTTGATCTCCTCAAGAACGCCCTTGTCGTCGTCCAAGTGGATGACCCTAGCGCGCGGATAAATAGATGTCAAGGCCTGAAGCTTCCCCTCCGGGCCACACCTCTGAGGTAATTACAAGCTAAAAGAGGTTTAGCGACGCTCGCGAGAAAGTGCCCTCACTGCTCCGACAAAGTTGTTGTTTGCGCGAATGCTGCCGCGGACCTTCGGGACATACGAACAAACAACAACGTTGAGGCCAGGATAGCGCAAACGCAAATCTGCAATTGCTTCAATGTTCCTCAACGGAAGATGGCAGTCGTCAGCCGAAAATCCAACGCGCTCCGGCGGCCTGAGCCCACGATTCATGTCCAAAACCTGATGATAATCGAAGGAGATGACGACACCCTCAGCTCCGGACACCAAATCTCGAACACCAGAAGGCTCCTGATATCCAATATTCCCCCTCAATTTCACAGCTTCGCGAAGAGCTCAGCGGACGCTCCTCGCTCTCGGACTCGTCAACTTCCCAGACCAACGTGCGGGGGGCAGGCGCCGAAGCAGCCGAGGCACCCCCGCTCGCGGCGGTAGCGACCTCCAGCTCCGGCTCCTGATCCTCCTCCTCGGGCTCCTCAAAAAGCTGAGCCCGCAACTCCGCCTCCGACTCCGAACTGACCCAACCCGCACGAGTGTGCAAAGGTCTCGAAGATCCGTCAGCGTGCCGCACCTTCGCCTTCTTCGGGTCCGGCGTCCGAATTAAAGCGTCCCCTCTTGCTCGTGCCTTCTTCCCGCCACGAATGCCACTGGGCATACAAGTGAAATATGAGGAAGGCGATGAGGTAGAAGACGCTCAATACGGCTGATAACCAGTTGAACTCACCAAAACATCAAGTAAAAGTGAAGATAAACGGCCATCAGGCACGCGACGCAGGATGCAAGGCAGCGCACGCTCTTTTCCCTTGAGCCAAAATTAATGCCAAAAGCGTGTTGCTTGACAGGCATGTTCAAAACCGAATTTAGGGAACCGCATTGTAAAGAGGAAGTTACATGAAGGGCTGTGGTGCAAACCCGATGCAATTCAACTATCATACCCATCGTCCATCACCAACTTTAAACAACAAACTAACCCAGAAGCTAACCCACAAGAGGGAGCGATAGCAAAGGTCCCGCACATGGTTTGGCTGGGACCATTCCCAGCCAAACGTGTGCAGCCTTGTAACAAACGTCCTGTGATGTCAAAAGACATGCCGCTTTCCGAGCCCAGGCCACTTTGAGTCAAAGCCGAAGGCAAGCTCACTGGCTCACCACCACACAAAGTACAATTTCAACATGCATGTTTCATCTGACGAAGAGTCGCAACGCGTCTTTCGACGTGCCAATTCTAGCCAGGACACAACTGCAGCATGGCAAAAGGGCGATCCCTTCACACAACGGACATATCGCGCGTGCGCAAACCACCACGGTCGGAAAGAACTACAGTCTTGGAGCGCGCTTGGAAGTGCTTTGGACCGGAGATGCGCCCTCTTTCGTATCCATCAAGCACCTCGTGGGGGGTCGGCCTCAAAACCTCACTCTTGAACTAGCGTATTACTACCCAACCACCAGCTATCCAGCCTACTTCGCGGGCGTGTGCGCATGGGAGCACGTGCCAAGCCATGGTCTATATGTGTTGAAACTTGAGTCTTGTGTCCCCAGACTTGTTGGAAACGATTTCACGTTGAACACTAAACACAAACACGAAAACAAAAGCACACAACACACACACAAACATGCGTGTGACTGTGTGTGTGTGTTCCAAGAGCCTCTTGCCATGCAGTCGGTCCTAAAGTTGCCGCCAGCGTGATGAAGCCAGCACCCGCCACGCCGGCGGCACCCTTTGAGGTCAGCATCGCAACTGATAAAACCTTCAGCCTAAGCCGGCCAAAAGCTGAGGAGTTGCGCTTGTAATTTTGTTCAAACACCACTGCTTAAACAAAACTCCCGAGGTTTACATTGGAACAACCAAGGAAATAGCTGAGAGTGGTCCCAAAGACGATTTGGGCTCTTTTGCTGCCCATTTAATAGGAATGTTGAATGATGTTAAGTATCCTTGGCTCCTGGGCTCTCCTAATGTCCCATGGCTAGTGGTTCTGGGCAAACATATTCCCTCTCTGTGATTCCAAAGTGCTTGATTTCAATCTCCCTATCACTATCTTACTTGGCATTTTGTGAAATTCATGTCACTGCCATTTGAATGGCCCATCTTTGGCATTCGGAGCAACACCTTCCAACATCTATAATTCTCGGGGAACACCCTCATGGCAAGCAGCTTGTCCCCCAACGTCAGCTCCACACCCATCGCTTGGCTGATGAAAAGCGTGGTCAATGTCATGTAGATGTTTGTGCCATCCTGGGAGCCAGGACCCGCTAGGAAAGTTAAGCGTCAGGCCACTTTTGGGCGACCCAAACCTTTTTGTGTATCATTTCTTCATGTCAGTCAAAATCAGCAGTTTCTGAACGTTTCTGAAGGAAGTGCGAGCAGTGAAAAGACATATGTCATTCAACAGCAGCACGGATGAGTCTAATTCTAGGCACTCATCAAGCGAGACTGACTTTGCAAAAACGAACCCACCCAACGTGCCTTCACAGCTGTCTCCCATGCTATGCCACTTTCATACTTACGAGGTGGGGTAGCAACGAGGTGGCCGGAGCTAGGCAACATGTAAACAAACAAACGCCAATTGCATTCTGACTAATATGCGTTGCCTGTGCAAGCACGGCCAACATCAGCGCGGCTGATTCCTGTCCTTGTCTTGCTCTTGCCACACTGCCCACTTTCTTGGAATGCTTAAGGTAACCCAATCGACGCTGCCTGGTCACATCGCTGCAAGCACAATGCAACAACTAGGCCAAGCATCCAGGTTAAAGGAGTAGCCCAAAGGCACCACCAATCCAACCACAGGCTTTGAGAGGCCTGCTGCCTCCAGTTTCTGCATCAGCGATGGCAATACACTCTCGGAGGAGCTGGTGGCAAGGGCCAGCAAAATCTCCTGCTTGATGTAGAGGAGCAAGCCTCAATCACAATTGCCTACAACCCACCCGTCTTGGGCTTTACTGTAGCTTTGAGTTGTTTCTCTTGTTGGTTCGATGTGATCTGATTGATATAACAATCATTGGAGTCCTAGACAATGCTTCTTGCACATGATTCGGTGAACAAATCCGCGGGACCACCTGAAAACACTGAAGCAACGCCTTGCTGCGTGCTGGTGCCCTGCAAAACTTGACAACAAGGATTGTTGGCCATCACAATTGTATGACATTGTGTGGTTGCTGGTTGCAAAGCATCCGGCAGCCAACGTCTATGGCTGCATTAATTTGAGCATACTTGGAACAAGGATGCAGCCTGCACTTGTGTGCTGCACAATGTTTTCTGTTAGGGCAGGCTCCATGCATTATGATAATGGGCTACTTTCCACTTGAAGGGTTGCACAGCACAGGGGTCACTAAATTTCCACGCAATTAAACATGACCCCCCTAGAAGAAAATTGAACCTTCTTGAGGCTTAATCAAACCAAAAAGGAAAGCCAAGGAAACCCTGCATCATGAAAGCTCACCCCTCACGGAATCTCTTGCCGACTGGAGGGCGGAAGATGTTAACGCCAGCGATGAGGCCCACACTGCCCAACACGACAACCACGAAGAGAAAGGAGGCAATGTAATTCGTGGCCACCAGCCCCATCAGATTCCTGATTGCACATGCCCTTGATTGCAGGCTCCAAACCAAGGCAAACTGTGAAGATATCACTTCTCACCAGTTTGCGCCAAACACAAGGCATTCTTCATGTATGCAAGCAGAAAACTTCTGCCCACGCCAATCCAGCACGTTCCGCTTTCTGTTCAGCAGGTTTTTCTTTGGTGTGGCATCGTGTGAGGTCTGTTACAATGCCCCTCACCATGGAAGATGCCTGAACATGATACAAACAAGGGAATTAAAGGCAGCCATAAGGGTTGGGTTCGGACTATCCGTACAAAACCAGTACCGGGTTTCCAACGAACCTCATGTGGGGTCTTGCTCGGAACTTCCTCGCAAAGCCCCCATACCAAGAAAGCCAAAAACAACGGGGCCAACCATCGCTACACAGGCACTGCAGTGTGCCAATCCCGTACTTGCCGACAGTGAAGGCCATCGCGCCAAACGCGCCCAGCGGGGCGAAGCGCATGACAATGCCAACCACGCCGAACATGGCATGCCCCACTTGGTCCACCAAAGTGTGCAGCACCTTGAAGGAACAAACAAGAAGCGGTGCTCTGAGGAGAACACACAGCGTGCACATTCTACTTCTTCGCTTAAAGAAAGCTGGCTGCCTCACCGTCTCAAACTCAAATTTAAGCAACTTTGCCTCCACTTTGTCCCCCTGGCCAATCAAAGCGAAACCGAAGATAAGGGAGAAGAAGAGCACTTGCAGGATTTCGCCTTCCGCAAACGCACCCACCACAGTGGCTGGGATGATGTTCGACACAAAATCCAGCGTGGAATGGGATTCGCTGTCCTGTCCAAGCAAAGCCTGCAGCCACAGACAGCATCCACAGTCATTCTTAGATTTCTACATTGTACATCTCCACGTTCCGTCTTTGTATATAAGCAGCTGATATGAGGTATCTCACGTGCCTGAAAAGATATGCAAGATACAAAACATTGACACTGTGACTAGACATAGGCCACCACTGAAAACCCAGCCGGTTAACTCAGAGATCGCTTCCCTCTGAACAACTGGGCATGTATGTGTGCTTTCAGTGTAACATCACTTTGGCAAATTTCAGGGCAACGGGCAGCCACACATTTACATTTTGCGGTGCCCTGTCTTTGAGACATGGGTATGCGTCAAAATTCAACCATCAGGGGACCACAGGTCTCAGTCATTCTTTCCATTTACAAGGGTGCCATTTTGGGTACCTATTTTTGACCCAGAGCCACATAGCAAAGTGGGGTACCTGAGGGGCAGTTCGTCCTTAGCGAACTTCTCAGCCGCCGCTGGGTCCAGCGTCGCGTTGATGCCGCGGCCTGGCTGCACCAGCTCCGCTGCAAGCAGACCGATGACCAGCGCCAAGGTGGAAATCACCTCGAAGTAGATGATGGCCTGAAAGAATTGTGGGGACTGAAGTGGCTGGGTGAGGTGATTTCCCGGCTTCCCTGAGAAAACCATCTTCATTTGAGGGTCCACTGAAGGATTGGGCCCTTTGGTAAGGAGCCAAAAAAGGACTTGGTGATTGGGCGCTTGTTCATCTTGTCCCCTTCTGGACTGCCGGTTTCAGTGCCAATGACGCCAATCCGCGCTTGCTAAACACCAGCTACTGCTGGGGGTGCAGGCCATGCGTAGACAAATCACGCAAAGCTAAGGCAAACATCAGTGAGCCATCTGCATGGTCTTGCTTCAGTTCTTCCTTTCCCGGCAGCTGAGAATAGCGTCAACAACCCCACAGGAGCTCACCGTCAGAGTGGCTGAAATGGGCCAGGCTTTCACAACGCGCCGCTGCAAAAAGCAGAGTGCGATCAGCTGACTTTCATGTTTTTGTTGATGGTACGCTTCTTGGGGTTGGCTTGAAAGGGAAAACCTAAGGGAAACCACCCATGTTTTTTGTCCCCCTATTGTGACACATGCAGCACCCACTCAATGATCAGTATGCCGGAGCCTTCATAGCAACACGGCCTACTTTGGCTGCGTCCGCCACGTGGGCGATGCCACTGACCACCGTGCAAAAAATGATGGGGGCAATCACCATCCTTGGTAGCATCGCGTTGAAAAAAATGGGTGCTTGCAGTGGAATCGTGACAACAAGCATTCCGGCGCGCCTGAGTGGTTCAAGGCCATTTCGGACACACACTGTGTTGCCCTGCTACAAAGGAAAATTGTTGAGGTGAACATGCAAGGCACACTCCAACGTTGAATGGCCTCGCTGACTTGGCCAAACACCACCGACACGATCTGGAGGCATGATTTGCACAAAGCAAAGCTTAAATGTACTACAGGTATGGTCTCGAATTGCCAGCTGCAAGCATCAGGTGATGCTTCGGGGAATCCTACTTTTTGGGGGTCACTTGGTTGGGTTCCATGTCAGGAATAGCTTGCGTTCGATTGAGCCGGCTTGGCTGAGATGCAGCAATCCTTTGCGTGGAATTGCTAAGGGTCCCCGCTCTGAATAGATTCCAGGCATTGCGTCACTCAGAGCAAACGCGGGCATGCCTTTTTTCGAGGCTACCCACTTTGGCGCAGTTTTAAAGGAAAGCCAAGGGGCCAAACAGAACTTCCCCCCCCCCAACATGAATGCCACCTTCTGAACGAGTGCTGGCCAAGCATCTTGACCATCTTCACCTTGGTTGGTCGTTGATGCCCTGCAGCAAACACAACTTAGCTGCGTTTTTGGTCAGGGACACAGTATAAATACAGAAATGCCGCTTCGCAAAACGTCGCAAGGCTGAAGGCCGTAGCAAAAACCAAGTCACAAAGAGCGTCCCCATCGCCTTGATCCAGGGATTGCTGGCAACGTTTGGCGCCAGCCAGCCAAGCAGAATCCCAGCGACAATGGCCACCAGAACCTGCACTGCGCTGGCGACCGACGGCCAGGCTTCAACTTTTGGCGTGTCTTCGGGTCTTCGGTCGGCCTCCGACGCCGAACCCCTCGCAAGCTTGGATATTGAACAATATTGAACACTGCTCCGATACGTGTAGGACGTGTTGAATCAAATGGCCGAATGCGAGTATCCAAGATCAAAAATCATGCAAACGGTCCAAACGGAACCGCTCAACCTTCCATGCGTGAATGTGTGCCCGCCAGGCCCTCCCCTCCCCGTAAACCTTTTTCGGAGGGTTGCCTGCCCTCGTTTCCAATCACGCAAGTGGACGTAGTTGCCACAATAAGCAACACGTTTTACTTGGGCGAGGAAGCTTTGCGCCCAAACAATGTGAATACAAGTTGTGATGCATTGGCTTGATGCTGTAAGTATCACTATGTTCGCCATGGCATTAACGCATCCACGATTCACCACAGGCCATCACACCCAGCCAAGCCACTGAGGTGTCTAGCTCTTTCTGCATCTTCACATGTAGGTGTGCTGCATGTCTGCGTCAATGCGGTACCAAACCTAAAAATGAGTCTACCTGTGCCAAATCTGCCTAACCAGCCAGCTAACCGCTGCCCCTATTTGTCTCATCTACCCATTCCGTCTATCACATTTGTTTACCCTATCCACTGCAACCGCATCTACCACATCTAAGCCTTTATTTGCATCGGCCCTATCGCCGCCCTGCCTACCTCATCTGCCCTATACCGTTTTTTTAACAGAAGCTGCGCCTACCCATGCTACGAATCTATTTGTGTACCTATTCATTGACCATCCATGGATTGATTGGCCCATCCCGACACATTGCGTTGCGCCGCATAGCAACGCATGGCATCCGTTGATTGATTCAGCCGGTGATCTATCTACCCATCCATCTACTTAGAATCTACTTGCCTGCCGTCTGTAGCCGCAGCGACTTACATTCCCTGCAGCGTCTGTAGCTGCGCGTTGTATCATTCAACTGCCTTATCTTGTCCATCTGTCTACCCTTCATTCCTCTCAATCCTCTCAGTCCTCTCAGTCCTCTCAGTCCCCGCCCCTAGCCTCGGCCTTTTCTCAACAACTTGCAACATTTGAGCCAAGGTCCAAAACCAGATGCTGAAACAATCTATCCAAAGCAATGTAAAGAATTGAGGAGCTGCCGTACCTATTTATGGTTTGCCTGTTGCTTTTACTTCCTTGTTCATTTCTTACATCCTTGCACACGTGAGATGTGCGGTTTGGTCTAACAAATTTGTCGCGCAAGTGGCTCTCTCAACTTTCCGGCCTGCGCATAGAGAGGGAATCGACAAACACAGCGGCGCGCACGCAGCCGCTGTGACATGGTTGTCACGGTCGTCCCCTCTCTCTGCGTGCTCCGCGGGCCCACGGACATGGCTGGAGCGTGCTACATGGACCGGCTTTGGGCAAGAGTATGAAGCTGCAGCGGCAACCTGAACATGAGTTCTGAAGGGTAGAACTTATCTAAGCAGAACTCACATGCATGCTCTGATTCTCTGCAGGAGTCCCGCGTTTCAATCATCGGCCAATGCCGGGGGGGACGGCGTGGGAAAAGTGATGGGTGAACAACCTGCAGAAAGGAGGATCGACCTGTGCAGAAATTGCTTGGACCGGATGCCCCGTAGCAAGTGAAGGCCTGGATCCACATCTCCAGCTCTACCGCGTTGGGGTAAAGTTTCACCAGTTCCATTTGCTGCCTCTCGCCGATGCTCAGCGTCTCCTGCGTTCATTCCCTGACAAGAAACCATCTCGAAGGCATGGACCAGAGTCACAATGAAAACCTGAGATTGGATAGAGGGGGGGTCCACCCATGGTAAACAATATGGTGTGGCGAACATCTGTCCCCCGATAATCCTCATCTGGTTTGGATTGCGCCTCAAATGGCGCCGGGATCCTGAAAGGAAACTCCCTGCCTGGCACTCGAAGCCAATGCACTTTAGTACTGCGTAAATCTTTGCTCGGCAGTCGTGTTCCATTCCATTGGCATTGGACAGCCACTGGGATCCCTGCTTCTCCTGCCACGGGTACTCAACAAGAAGTACGAGAATTGTGATATCCCACCCCCGACCGGGAAAGACAAGGGGTCAAGGTAATTACACTTGCTACCTTTGTGCGCAAAGCATCACGTATGGGGACGTTTCCTTTGCGGGGCTGTTTTGATTGTGGCTGACTGAAGGGACGCAAGCTCAATGCTGAGACCCTAGCGAAGCTGCCCCTGCCTGCGCGGATGCCGAGGCTTGCTCAAAACCCTTGGAGATGGTCGTCCGGGCGGCAGCACTGGTGGCGGTGTCTGCAAAATTCTTGGCGTGCCGGAACTTGTTCGCGAAGCGGCTGGTGCTGGTGATGGTACTCTCACCATCATCAATGTCTGCCTTGACATGGAGCGGCACCATTGAAGGCATGATTGGGGAATCCACACCTCTCGTGATACCAAAGTGAGTCAGCCCCATGTCTATTTCATCACTTAGCAATGACTCCCCTTGCATGACAACAAAGGAATGTGGCAAGGTAAGTTCCAGCAATTAGCTGCCGCACGCACGCGGAGACCGCAGCCAAGTGGCCATCCGATCGGATGGTGAAGTGCGAGGATTCAGCGGCTGCTCCAGATCGGTGATGACCCCGTCGGGTGCCAAGTTGCCCGCCGCCTGCTGCTCGCTCTGCCAAAGCTCGAGCAGCAGTCGCAAGGCTCCCTTCATGGTCACCTGGTATTGCCATCGGCTGACAAGCTGGCCAACGGCCTAAAGCAGGCCAATGGCCTAAAGACCGTCACGTCTTTATTCTCCCCTGCCTAAAACCCTCAGATTTAAGGGAGCAATGAAGACTTATCCTGAAAGCCCTCAAATCCACTCCCATTTTGGTTGCCACGCCTGGGAGTTCCACTGAGTGAAGAGTTTCGCAGCCTTCTTGTACTCCATAAGGTCCGCCAGGCACCCGATGATCTGCCGCTTCAGGATCATCGGGGCCACCTGGCAAACTCTGAACGAGCCACCTGGTGAAATTAACATTAACTCAAATAAGGTGCGGTCCATGGTCGTGTGATGTAGGCCTCTCCTTTAAAGGGTGCATGGTCTGGCTATCCGCCCACAACATGTACAATTTGCTACCCACGGAAAGATCATGCGGAGCACAAGCACACGGGGATTTCTCTGTTGGCGTCTGATTCGCGGCATTTCCGTTTTCGCCGGCCTCCAGGCAGTCCAGCAAGGCGAACAATCCCCCCGCGTCCAGGAAGCGGATCTCGTTCTTCCGAGTGCCGACCACTGAGTTCCACACGCAGTCCACCACGCAAAGACCTGGGATCTTGATGTGGACAAAATCATTCAGTCGGTGGGTGGCTCACCCCAATGGTCATAGGGTTTCATCCATCCCAACTGGTGCAGCACTTTGCAATCCACAGCGGGCCTCCTTTGAATCATTGCTGCGAAGACACGACTCAGTTTGGAACAATGATCAAAGGTCTTGTTTAAAGAGCCCCCCCAAATATACATAACTATGTATACATATATATGGTCCCGTGTTCCGTGTTGCTACCCCCCCCCCCCCCATATGGTATGGTCCCCCAGGACCCCCCCCCCCCGGCCCGAGACCCCGAGCCCCCGGATCCTGGCACCTACGGTCCCACCCCTACAGGACAAGCCAACCCGCAACCAACCATAAACCAACCCTAAACTAACCCTAAATACACCCTAAACCAAACCCTAAACCGTAGACCTCTAATCCTAAACCAACCCAAATTCAACATAAGCCAACCCTAAACTAACCCTAAACCAACCCTAAACTAACCCCAAATACACCCTAAACTAATCCCTAAACAATAAACCCTAAACCTAAACCAACCCTAAACTAACCCTAAACCAACCCTAAATACACCGTAAACCAAACCCTAAACCGACCGTACACCTCTGAACCTAAACCAACCCTAAACCAACCCTAAATCAACATAAATCAACCTAAATCAACCCTGAACCAACCGTAAACTAACCCTAAATACACCCTAAATATATATATATATATACCCTAAACCAATTCTAAACCAACCCCAAACCACCACAACCCAACCACAGGACCACAACCACCGGGGGGGGGGGGTACTTGCCTGACCCATGACCATTGGGGGGGGAGGGGGGGGGGGCTGGCAACGCTGTACCATATATATATATATATATATATATGTATAGTATATATGTACCCAAAAAACAACCAACCAAAACCGCTCCTGCTGCTTCCGTAAGGGGGTCAAGTCATTTTAGACACCATATACAAATACAGAAATATAACGACCCCTAATAAAACAGGAAACCAACACGTTGTCTGGAGACCTCCCCAGGTTTGAAACAATCCGGCGCCTAAACTCCAAAATACTCCAAGCTTGGACAAGGCTATTATAGCAAGAACATGTGCCATGGCCCCAACTCAAGAAGTACCTCTCCTTCCATCACTCGAATACTACAAACCATGCTGGAATCAACCGAGCCGCAGAACACAACTCGCCCGAAAGCTTTTAACATCTGGGCCTATGGCATGGCACGTTTTCGTTTAAGCTGAGAGGCTATAAAACAAATGGTTGTCGGTTGTCTCGCCCGGGCGATAGATCACTTCATCTCTCATGGCTTCCACCCCGTCTTTCTTGCGGAACTCTCGGGCATTGTCCGGGCACTCCTGGCGCTGGGCAGGCGAATGGGTAGCGGTAGCATGCATGGGCATGCAACTTCTGCACAATGGGTAGAAGGAACCCCCCAAAAGGGTTTCTTATGTTTTCTTGTCCTGACAGTGAAGATTCCTCTGAGAAAACGTTTTGGGGCTCCACGTTCATATCCATGGAGGCAACTTACAAACAGCTTGCAAAGGGAGAGCCAGAAAGCCGACAAGAGTGCTGTTGCTGCTGGCCTGGCACTCACATGCACTTCATTGCCCATCCCAACGCAACATGTGCTGCATGTGCGGGCAACACTCTTGCTCCAAAGATTTGAAAGACTCCCCAATGCGTTTCACCATGGCCGTGCTTGCTAGCACAGCCCCCACTCGCTCACCGTGCTCCTAGGGACTGCGCAGGAATGGACCGTGCTGGCGCTAACATACTATACTCGCTGCTGCTTGAAGCAAATCTGGACATTGAATCACTGATCTAGCACAAGGGTTCCATGCCGCCCCACAAGCAGCCACATCATGAAGACCTGTGGTGGTAATGGCTTTTGTCAAACATGTCCAGTTCACAGAACAGGCAGGTGCGCATGGTGAGTCCTTGCACATGGTCGCCAGAACTGAGGCGCACATCTGCCTTGAGGTCATGGGGTTGTCCTTGTCCGTAAAAAGCTCCACCAAGGTCCCGACGGCGCCTGTGCTACTGGCTTTCGCCAGATGGCTCTGGACACCTTTCAAAGGACAACCTCACGGTCTGAAATACCAACAACATCATTGGTGTCAATCAGTGGGTGAGGTGGATTTCAGCGATCGGGGACGTGGCAAAGCGGAAACGGTGCACCACTCAGGTGGTACGCCTCCTAAATGAAAGACTTGTTGCGATCTCGTAAGGCCTGAACAGAGTATTCATGGTGCAATATTCGGGGTACTACCTTAAGGGTGCGGCTCTGAAACGAACATGGCGAACGGCAAGGAGAGTCATGGCAACCAACATGTGGGCGTTGAGTAGTTCAGCCGCTTGGTTGTCATTCAAGCACACTACTCCCAAACCATTGCTCCCACGCAAAGGGGTACAACTCCCCTCAATTTTTGTAGCGGCCATGTAGAAGCGGTTAAACCATTTTCCCTTGGGCTGGGACTGATGCCTCCTTCGCTCTGGCTGTTTTCGATCTTTGCAACGGCCCTGCCACATCTCTTCATGCTGCCAAGTTGCCAAGTTGGCCAAGATTTTCTGCGAAATGCCGGCCTCAGAGACAGGGTCGGAAAAAGCCGGTCTCCGCACGTTTTCTACTTGACCCATGCAGTTTGACATGTTGATTCTGAGCTTCAGCCATACAAAGTACGAAGAAGGAATTGCTCAGCACATCTTCATTTCAGAGCGGAAAAGTACCGATGGCGGGATCTGCATCAGGTAGTACGGTAGGCATAGTGAAACTTTCCACGCACAAGACTCAAAGGGTTATTTCATCTCTTTTTGCCATCCCAAAGCATCTAATCTGAAAAGAACCCGCTGGACGAATTTGTTCTCTAAGAGGGGCCCTTTTTCAGGTTTGTTTAGATGTGAGTTTCTTCGTAAAATCTTGCCTGAAGTAAAAATAGGTCCTGAAAAAAAAAGCATGTGGACAAGTTCCTGACACAATGATCCTCTTTCCATTGAACCTGGCCAACTTGCGTTTGCATCCCCAAGAGGAACGCATGCGAACCTTTGGTTGAACAAAGTGACGCTCGTCTTTTTCATCAAGTCGCCCATGCGCACTGCAACCTGCAGCAGGTGCAGGCACTTTTTCTGCACCTCCCGGCTGCGTGTGGCCTGCAGTAGCTGCAACACCGTGCCATTTCCTCACAGGGCAGGTCCCAAGTGGTCGGTCTTCCCCTTCACTTCCCTCAAGCACCAACCCAAGAAAAGGACTGACAACTTGGTCAAAACAAACCCTTGCCGACATGTCCAGAGTTCGAAGGCCGAATTATTGTTTTGCCTTGTAAACTTCCTATGGCCAGAAGAGCAAGCAAATGTGACCAGCTCACTGATTCCATCCAGAAATTGGTGTTGGCTGCAGCTTTCAGGCGCGAGACCCCAAATATGTTTTCTGGGGCCGTGGTTAGGGGGCTTGCAAACAACTTCAAATGGCATGAGGAACACACCGCAAGAGTCGCAGCCCGCAACTGTGTTGGCCAAAGGCCATTTTCCACAGTCTAGCTCGGCCAAAAGTGGTACACGTTCTGCAGTGTTTGCTTGTTTCAGGGTTTTGGAGCAATGAGGCTGGCAAGATTCCACCCCTTGCCAAGCTTGCAGCGAGAGTCACAAAAGGAGGATACACATCCTGAACGCATCCCCCATCTTTCCTGTGAACAGAAAGGCGCGAGAAGCTGGCTTCCTACATGCCATTGGCAGATTCATTTGCCGCGCGTGCAATGTCTGAAAGGATGCTCTAACTAGTCCGGTTGGAGCTGCGCGATTCCCAATTCCATGCTTCCAGTCACAAAGGGGATCATGGAATTATGCATGGAGCTTCAAAGGTCAATCACCCAACCGCATTCTCAAGGCTGTGGCGATGAACAAAGTTGTGCTTTGAAGATTTGGCCGGCCTTGGGCGTCCATGAAGGCGTCCGGCATATATTGCACCAGCTGGAAGAGTGCCGCCAAAGCCTCCAATTGCACTTGCCTCCGCTGCTCCTGCAATCAATGGTCCCTGACAATGATGGAGTATAGGTGTGGCTGTAGGCTTGTACGTGTGTGTGTAAATATATGTGGATGTAGGTACATATACATATACATATACATGTACATACACACCTGTCAACCAGAAAGGTCACCCCCAAAAGGTACTTGTGGCCCCTTGGCGGGGATTAGGCTCGACTCCAGGGCAAGAACAGGGCGAGGAAGACACACGTTGGTGGGCGTTAGACTCTTCAACCTTTTTGCAGGTGCCTGGAGACAGAAAATTAGATGACCTAACATGAACACACGGAACACGCTGCACGCAGACTGATAAGCCACATCTAGAAGTGCTGGTTCAATTCAGGTTTGGCGCAGCAGAATCCATTGAATGCCATTGTGTGATGCTGGTAGGTCTGTCATGAGTTCTTCCGAGTTATTCCCCATTCAGAGAGGTACCGAAAGGTATCACAAACGTGGGGCCACAGAGTGAGAACCTGCCATGGTTGTGGCACATGGCCCTTGCCGTAGAACAAAGTGAGTCCCCAATCCATGCCTTTTCTTTCAGGGATCCCCAAGGGCCGCTCACCCCCCCGCCCCCCGCCAAACAAAAGTAAACAAGTAAAGTAAAATGCGCAACCATTTCTGCCAACCAACCTCACTCAACCAAAACAAGGAATCACGAGCATTAGCGGCAGTGCCACTTCTCATCATCTCCTGGCTCCACTTCTGCTGCTCTGTCGGGGGCTCCGCATCTAAGCACTCCAGCAAAGACCTGCCATGAGCTGACTGGCTTAGCCTTCGGACTTCAGGTTTCGAGGGTGAGGATTTGGGCTTCAAGCTTATGGTTTAGAAGCTTAAAGTCATGATTGAGCACAAACTGGGACGCTGGCCCTGCCTTGCTGACCAACTTGCAGATCAAACGTGCCAAACATGTAGTGCGTCTATGGAGGACAAGTTCTATCTTAACAACCAGCGACAACACCAGCCTCACAACAGCAACGCGTGTTGTCAAGGCCATAACGCAGGATTGGCCGTACTGTCCTGCTATGGCAGGTAGACTTGATGTTGAATGTATAGTGAAGGAGGGTACACACTTGTTGTGAGAATGAATTATGCATGGGCAAACCCACTCCTCAAACTGTAAGAGGGGCCCAGAAAAGTGAAAACTTTTGTGCACAGAGTCCTGATGGATGTTTTGGATTGTTGCCATATACGTCTATTCTGTGTGTAGATTGGGCCCAGGGCAAACACAGATCCTTTCCCCCCAAAAAAGACGTTCTCTGAATTGAAGTTCCATGTTAATTGTCGGAATGTAGTTACATACGTCCATTGATACTTAGTGTGTTGCCTTTTTGTTCTGCCCGCCCTTCAAACTACTATTCCCCGAGGGTTCCCTCAAATCAACAGATCAACAAATTGGATTTGGGGAAATCGGACAATTTGCCTGCGCTGGCACTCTCTTCGTGGTTCGTTGTGTCCCCCCTGCAAGCATCGCCCCGCCCAAAAAAACAGCAAACAGTTGCCTCCAAAAGGTGATGTTTTAAACCAAGCAAAAAGGACCACATTCGGACCTCCTTTTCAGATCACATTTTTTACAAAGGTGCCGAGGCGCATGTTGCATTAATTATTTTAGCAAATCCCTCCCTCTCCTCTTGGTTCTCTTTTTTTCCCAGGGTTCCCTAAACCACACGTCTTTGAATTTGGGAAGTGCTCCCGTCAAGCATTGACATGAAAGCCCAGAGTTTCGCAGGCGTTGGGTCCCTTAAGGGCTACCCCGGGTCAGCTAAAAATATATTTTCCCAGCTCATTCAGACGATAGCATTGTAAAAGCACGTGGTTTTAGTGGTAAGCATCATCGAAAGAATCATGTAAGGGACCCTGGCACGGTAAGGGGGTAAACGAAAAAAACAGTTTAAGTATGCGACAAAAATGGTGGACCCCCAATGATGGTGGGTTCACTTTGCTTTCCGTTTAAAGCCAGCCAGAAAAGGATACCAACTCAAGAAAAGCACATCCCGTTGTGGGTTTGACACACAAGGGATCAAAACCCATTCCCAAGTCTCCCCACATTTCCCCTTAAAACATCACCCCTCAGAACAATGGGCCCGAAAGGTGATGCTCACTTGCAAGGCCCCCCCAAAAGCGAGTAAACCCACCCCTCTTGGAAGAACCCCCTTCGCCCTTCGTCCCGTCCCATTTTCTGCGCTCGCTTTTGGGCTGAGGAGCTCCACCAGGCCGCAGCGCACCGCCACCTCGGCGCACTGCTCGGAGGAGCAGCACCGCGCCAAGGTGCCCCACAGCAGCGTGCGGAACTCCATGTCCTCCTGCGCGCGGTTGGGTTCTTATTGGCGTTTTCGGCTTAGAAGTTGCAATCTAAACACCGAAGAAGCGGACATCATCCGGAAAACAGGCGACGTCAGCATGTAATTCCCCCCCCCCCGGAGGAAGCGGAAGCCAAAAGGTAAAACAGAAGTCAAAACTCAGGTTTGGGGTTGAGAATGAGGGTGCCTGCCTGCAACCACGGAGAGCAACCACACGGAAACCAACCCAAACTGCGTGGAACATGGTGAACAATGCCTGGAAGCGGCTTGCCCAGGAGACCCCCTAGCTTGGGCCATCTTTTGGGACTTTACATGGACCACTCAGGGTGACCAGTGGGGTGCTTGCCTATGATCGGGCACTGATAGTTCGCATCAGGCCTAAAAACCAGCCCGGAAAATGCAACACCATTCGATCCTGCGTGTTGGTGATGGGAATGCCCTTCTTTGGCGCTTTCTCCTCATCCAAATCCTTGGAGCACGTGCAGGGTCACACGACTCTATAAAATAGTCACCAAGACACACAATGCATCCCGCTTCCGAAATCTCTGTCATGAAACGCTTTGAGGCTCTCCTGTTTGCTTGCTCTGAACACACAACCAATCTGTGCGAAAGCACGCCCATTCTTGAACCCAAGTTGTTTTTCCTGACTTCGGCCTCAGTTTTCCTTGCTTTCCGGGCACTGGCAATACCTTCATGTCCGGCAGGAGCTCCTTGAGGATGCCGCTCGCCTGAAGATCCTGCCGGTCGCAACAAAAAAGCGTAGGCATCGTGTCGGTCCCAAGCCGAGTGGTGGAGCATAGACGGCACTCTTGAATGATTAGACGGAAAGCAGTGACATCTATGTCCAACCGAATTGACACCGATGCCCCCCAACGTGGCCATGATCCCCGCCCCGTTTATTGCCTCCTTGGACAAGTCACGTCATCGCAGGGAACTCAACTTTCAACCAAAACAACAAGGTTCAGGTGATGGTTGCATCGCCCAAAACAGCAAACCAGATACGGACTCAACATGGTGCAGCACCCCAAAGTGTGGCTCGGGCGAATCTGAGAAAAAATCAGATTGGCACCAGCCAGCTGCTGCTTTGCATGTTGCATGAAACGCCCTAGCAAACTTGGAAGCCGCAAGCGCAAAATCAAACAGCCCGGACATCAATTCAGTACTGTGGTAGGACATCTGGATATGATAGTTGAAGAGATCTGCGTTCAATGAAGCAAGTCGCGAACGACAGGCTTGGGCAGTTTCATGCAGGTCTGCAACAAACGGGCCTAAGCTTGACTGTGCAAGACCGATCTGCCAGCGCGCCTTGCCACATGTCACTTAGTTTTAGTGTTTGCACACAGAAACAGAAACAGAAACAAACAAACACCCACACACCCGTGCGCACACACACACACACACACGCACACCCATGCATACACATGCACACACACACACACACATGTTCACATATATACACACACATCCACACACACACACACACCTGCGCAATACTGACGTGCATTCGCTTAGTCATATCCCGAATTGAGCCTTTTTCAACATGGCACCAAAGTTGTGTCGGGCAGGCTCATCATGTGAAACTTATCAAGCCAGTCAATCAAGTCAGTCAGAAAGTGACTCACTTTAGTGGCCCTACAGTGTATTTGATGTGCGGCTTCGCTGTTGCGTCGTTTCGTTCCCTCGCCTTCCGTCTCTGTTCTGAGAGGGAATAGCTCAGGAGTAGTGCCATGAGTCCAGTCGAGGCAAAAAGGACCCGGTTCTCCACGCGCTTGGAGATGTACATCAATAGCACCTCGAAATGGAGCGGTCTGTTGCGTGGAAACTTCCAATTTGCTCATCTTGTTGACTTGTGGGTCGTATATCCCATGGCAAAGGGTTCAAGAAGGAGGGCTTGAACGGGAATTCGCGAATGTGCCCATCAAGCCAAGACACCATCATGTCATTCCGGAAGATCTTATCCTGGCGAACACTGGACATCTCTCAATCATCCAGCACGTGCATGGCACGGCTCTCCTGGTCGCTTTTTGCTGCATATCTATCATTGTGCATACAAGCAAAAAGTGCTTGCACGACAAGCTTTCCACAGGAGTGTCGGCTGGACAAAAAACATGTTTACGCTGACCGTTTCGAGCAACTGCTCCGAGACTTCGACATTCGGCGCCGACGTGTTTGGCATGAGTCCCGGACTCAGGGGCAACATCGGGCTTCACAGCCGGACAGTGCTTTTTTGCTTGCGTGGGCCCTTGTCATTATTTTACTTGCTTACGCCATGCCTACGCCGCCTACGCCAAAGTGACCACTCCCGCACAAACGCCTACGCAAGACCAAGTTGTCTAGACGCTTGCCTACGCGCCTACGCGACTCAACACATTTAGGGCTGCGCAAACATGTAACTTGCCACTACAAGCGCTACATGCAGCGCACTTTGTCAGCTCCAGCTCTAGAAGCTGGAGGGACAATGAAGGACGAGCCCGGAACGCCCCTCCCGCTTGGATATTAGACGTGCCTGCGCGAAGCCTACGCAAAATCTTCCTGACTTTTCTGAATGTGGGAAATGGTGTATTTGTTGGACACGCAGGAAACTGTGAATGTTTAGCGCTGTCTCGGCCAGTTTGGGTTGCAGTCTGGCCTCAAGGGTCCAATGTGGCTTGCTGCCGCGCAGAATTGTGCAGGCAAGGGCTGCTAAATGATACCCCGTAAACATCACACCATGCAGGGACCCCTGAGGGGAAAAACACGTCCAAGGGAAAAACCTGACCTGGGCCTAACTTGCAAAATGACCCAGACAAAGCCCCATGTTTCAGATGCGTCCCTTCAACCTCGCGCATCATGTTGTGATTCCTCGAATCTTGCGCCTTAAATCTGTAGCCTCTCGTCAGCACCGCGTTCATGAAATCCCTAAAGGATTCAATCACCTCTTCTTGTCCCAGTGCTTCGGTGGCACCGTCCCAATCTAATTCCTCAGCAGCCAGGACAACATCACACGAATGCCGAGCCGGCGTGTTTTTTGTCCTAGCCCCGGGACGGGCGTGCACAATATTTCTGCTTTTTCCAAAAAACGTCAGCTCCCTTTTTCCCGACACACCAGCCAAAAGTGGCCCCTAAATTTTGGACCGGCCCCATGTGGCAAGCGCAAAAGTCCAAGGGGCCAGAACGTTCCAGAGCACCTCTGCTGCCACTAGCAGCACATCGGAGCCCAGGAGGTTCACTCGAATCACGTGCACCAAGTTGGAAATCAAGCCACAATTTGTGATCCTCAGACCGGTGAAGGCGGAACTATGCAGGACTCACAGGGGCCCCACTTGGACGTGGAGGGTATATGCACTATATGCATGTATGTGCGAAAGCGGAAGATGCAGTCATCCACAACACGTGCTGGCCTAAGGCCACCGTTGCCAACAAGTGCCCAAGTCGTGGCATTGACTACCTTGTGCCGCATGCGGCCAAACTGTTAAAGAACTCAATGCAAAGGGTCAAAACGATACAAAATAACGGCATGCACTCAAGGACAGGCGGAACGATCGTGTCACAGAGTGACAATATCTCAAATTAGTGTGAAGCCAAAGGTCTGACAAGCCAACGGCCGATACAGTGACATGTCCCGAATGGCGCCCATTGTGATGACGATGGACTCAGGACTGTCTTCTGACCTGCCCACATGAAAGGCACAAGCAAAGTCTTGCTGATTGTGTAGCTCGCTCGAAGAATCAACTTGCAATAGATTCCACAAAAGAGCTACTTTCGTTTAAACAAATGCTCCCACGCTTGAAACTGCGTGAGGTAATCCGCCCACTGCATCAACTCAAGACAAGCCATACATTGTGACCAGCGCTCCGAGCCCATGAATTACACGCAGTTCTCCAAAGGCTGGCTTGCATGCAAAGAGCTGTGTGAACAGACACGGAGTTGTTTCACTATTAGATGCAAACATCTTACACCTGACGATCTCAACAGAATCATGGCTGTTGATGCTGCAAACCTAGTGTGCAACGGGGTTCTGACTGACAAGCTGCCTCCCTTTCAATTCAGATCTCACTGATTTACGAACATTACACACGTGGTGCTCAAGGTGATGTGTGCCTGAAGGAAGCCGAGATGGCGTCCATGACGTTGGATTGCCGCAAGATGCGCAAATTGGGCGTGCCTGACAATCATCGGCTTGTTGCAAACTCACCAAGTGGCAATCATATTCCCTCCCGCTCTCTCTCTTTCTCTATAAAAGGACAAGCTTAAGTTTTCCTAATTGATCAAGAACTCTCGCGGCTAGAACAGGGAGCGGCAAAGAAAACGGGCAGAGACAGTTTACCCAAGGCAGACGCTTTGCCATGGGATTGCTGAACTTGCCAAATCTCGGCGCGAGGAAATGCCGGACACTTCTATATTCGAAACCCTGCTTGTTTACTTGATTAAGTCGGCCACAGTACACCTGACAACCGCTTTTTAGAGCTGAGGCCAGCACAGTCCTGGAATACGAATTTGCGGTTGCAAACGTTACATTTAGAGGCGAACTGGTGCGTAGCTGTTGCTTAAACCGCAGGATGTTGTGTCATGGATCCATTGCCAGCATTGATGTCGCATTGAGCTTGGGGTGTGACCAGCAAGTGTGTCACCCAGCGGCATAACTTGCGGAACAAACTTATCTCCGGTTGAGACTGATCAAGGCGGAGTGACTTATTTATTTTGGGGGCATGACTGGCATATATGGAAGCTCAACTGAAATCGCTTGACGGGAAAGCGGCTGAAATATGTAGGCCTCCAAGAGCTTTTGCCTTCGCTTGTCTCTTCGGACATGGAAAGCACTAGACTTGCACAACATGGCTTGCCTCCCTTACATTCCGAGAGAGGATTCTCTCCAAGAAACACTCCTTGGGGTTTATCAAACCACAGTACCAAGCCTTCATGATCAACACCTTATGTGGCGTGCCTCCAGATTGCTGAGTTTCAAGGAAACCATCGCTGTGGTGTGGGTATGTGCTTGTCCCATGCACTTCAATGCCTGCCTGAATCCGCCACTGCCTGAATCAGCGGCTGGTTGGGCAACAACTCCACGCTATCTTCGTCCAACCTGCGGCACGTGCTTGACTCTGGAGGAACCTGGCAATTTTGAAACCACGGAAGTGTTTACTGAGTTTACTGCCTAGTCTTCGCGCCAACTTCCCAAGATACGCGGGCAGCAGCACAACATCTTGCTTACCCCAAGTAGGTAGCTTATCCGCTTTGGTGAACCGCAGAGAATCACCTTGCAGTTTGCTGCACCCCAGTCTTCCACCCTTGGGATGCCGGTTCGGTGGCTAGGAAAACAAGATGCCGAAGGATCTGTGACACTTCTGAAATTGGAGCTCAGCCAGTTTGATTGCGTCACCCTCGTCCCCAATGTAATTCGTTATGTAGTGAGGATGTCAAAGGGCCAATGTGCTTTGAGCAAGTGTGTTGTTGCTGTGCCCAAGGTCACACGCTTCTTGCCAAGAGGCCCAAACCGGGCCCAGCAGGCCAAGGTGTGCGCCACCTCAATCCGTAGCCGCTCGCAGGTCGCCTTCTTCTGCTCCCACTGTGGCCTCGCCTCCAGTACAGCCAGTGTCAAACACTTACGCAATATGGACACAGAAACATCAGTGAATCACCATAGCTCTGCGGCAACTTTACCAAACCTCACATGGCTTTGTCGCTTTTAAGGGGGTCCGCTAAATTGGGCCTGATTTCCCCTGGGATCCCTGATTGAGTGCCACATGGGCCTTCAAACGTTCTGGAATACCAAGGCCCCTCCCATCACCCATGCCCCCCCCCTATGGTCCCTGTACGGCGGCCATGAGGAAACCTCAAACAAAACATCCTCAAAGAAACTCCGGGAAAAAACAACAGATCAAAGCCTTAGCCTTCTACTTTCACCTAAGCCCTTCCCAGCTAGAGGTCTTAGATATAGAATTTTCCGTTTTGGTTGACATGGTCCCCAAACCATCGTAGCTGTTTAATAACATTAACACAAAAAGAACAATCACAAAATAAAGGTCAAAATCAATACTCACACCAAGGGGGTGCCCCACAAGAGCCCCTGATCTGTTTTAATCTGATGGTCGCTTTAATGTCGAGTTGATTTTTTTTGAGGTGGGTGAGTGCTTAATCCAAAAGCAATGCCTTACCAATTGACTACTTTTAAAAGGATAGTTTTTTCTGACATCTGGGCATCTGCGAGTACGGTCTTGGCAATACTAATTTTGGAATTGGCATGAATTGGCAATAGTCAAAATAGAATTTGCGATACTAAATTAAGTACTGGGAATCTGAAAGTAAGTCTTGGCAAGTCGAAGTTGAACCCAGACCACCCCCAACTCAAGCGGTCCAACAAACCAGACCCCAAATGACTGCTGGCACTGTTCCCGGGGGAACTATTCAAGCAAACCTTAACATTATGACCTTCCCTCGTCCAACTTGCTGGGTCCCAAGCTTGGCCCCTTGCGCTTTTGACATGGCCCACCCTTGGGGGAAAACAAGAAACGCCTTCCTCGGAGTAGAGCTGGCGCCCGGTCCACCAATCCTGCTCCGGGCCCCCGCGCTGCAGGGTCCGCGGGGGGCTCGGTGGGCAGGGTGAAGCTCAAGACGCTGACCAGGCCCTTTACGAAGGCAGGCAAATGGTGCCCGTAGGTGATCATGTCCGAGGTCCTAAGCTGCGGGTTGCTTTCGCGCTGTACCTAAACCTCACCGAAGAGAAACTCAAGCAGCCAAAAGCTGATGCGTCTACCACCCAAAGATCCAAAAAGAAAACATATCGCAACACCCCAAGCCACATGAAATAACTGCCCAAAGCCAAACACTGCGTCCTTACTAAAGCAAGGGAGGGGGGGGGGCATAAGTCAGTTACCAGTTGGCGTCTTCTGCGAAGGAAGCCCTGTACCAATTGTCATGTTGGCAAATGGAAAAGGGCATCTTAGGGATTGGGCACACTTGCGACCAACAGACTAAGCTATCCAACAAGGATCTAGGGCTTGTTTTGGATGCCCTAAATGTATATAGGTCCTCTCTGAAATAACGCAAATAAATATGAATGGAGGAAACAACATTGTACATAAAAACTACGGTTGGGCATCCAACGTGTGGCCTGAGCCCAAGGGTGGAACTCAAGATGTGCCGGACCTGAGCTCAGGCAACTGGCCGTCACCATTCAATTTTTCATGGGGGCTAACCCATTTTGGCATTTGGACAGACTTTTTCAAACCCCTGAATCCCCCTCTTCGTGTTTAAATATCGATGCTCTTTTGGTCGCCCGCAAGCCGTCATGAACTCCACCCCTGGGAATTATGCACATGTTCTCGGCAAAGGAAGCCATGTATGAATCGAGCGGGTCCCATGGATGTGGACCGCTCTCCCATATTGATTGGTGATGCCAGCTGAATGCCGGGTCACTTGCAGCTCACAAAGGGCTGGGATGCCACACCTCAGTATGTTCAGGAAGGCTCAAGGGGCATCCTTCGCAGGCGAATTTGCCCTCCGGGGGGGGGGCCGCGGTGTGCTGTGCCTATGGATCGGGGAGGTGGTGTCCTCACTGCCGCCCGCGGGAGGGGAAGGGCTCTCTTATACAGCTTAGAGTTCTTCCCCTCCCTCGGTTTGCATGTTGTTTCTGTTTGCTTGGGGCCGTGGTGCTCCGCTGGGCAGTTGGGCTTAAAGCTTCGGCTGACACCTCAGCGCACACCCAGTTCCCCTCTTGCTGGCCTCGCCGAACCCAGTTTCTCGGCGGTTCTTCGGCATTTGGGTTGGGCGGGGTCCCTCCGCGGGCTTCCCTTCGGGGATATGCATCCGGCGTCCTTCGGCGCCATCGTGTCACTTGCAGGCAGTTGCCTAATGTTTTGCTCTGGTGCTACTCACAGCGCGGTGGTGTCTCACTGTCAGTTGAACTTTCTTAGTGCGGCAGTGTTTCATTGCCAATTCTGGTGCTATTCACAGCACGAATCTTCTTCCTACTCCAGGCAGTGGAGGGTCTTCGGAACAAGCTCGCTGACCCTGAAGTACAAGCTACACACTTCGCAGGCGAATTTGGCGTGCAAGGGGAAGCACAAGGAAACCGAACCCAGTTTCCACTCAGGCCTCATCCTGTAAAGTCGCTGAGCAACTCTGTGCAGCTATCTCCATGTTACTGACTGACTTGCAGCTGAGGTGCGAGTGAAGTCGCACAAGGCCTGCGCTAGCAGATCCTGACCTTCAGAAAAGCGCTCCACAGCCAAGTAGAGCCTGGAATCGCAGCATCGCCCTTGTTTTCGGCGTTCCCCAAATTCAGACAAACCCAAGTTGTGCGGTGGATTGATCCCACGTGGCTTTCTTATGTTTTAGTTGCGGTTCAAGACTGTGTCCTACACAGGATAGATCAGATCCAGATTGTGACAGGTCCCAATTGGGCCATGACCCCGGAACAAACTTCAAACGGTCGCGAGATCTGCGACTGTCACATGGCATGCTACTGCCTGATTGCTACCAAGACCTGCCACTGACCCAACGCGCCACACATGGCTGTCTCATTTGCCAGTCCGAAAGTCAGTGCAAACTCATCTAAAATGCCTTGATGTTTTGCCAAGCCCAGCCACGGGGCCTAAGAGGCAAAAAGTGCCAATGCAGGTATCAACCGGTCACATCCAAGTAGCAGCTCGACCAAAGCTTCCAGGTGTTTCAGCAAGAAGCCGTTGCAGCACACCTTGCGAGCCGCGCCCGCGCAGAAGGGCCCTCACAATACGCAGACAAGATTGAACAAGTAAACCAAGTACATGTTGGACGCATCACTTACCAGGGCCTCGACACAAGAGGCTGAAACTGTTGGAACGTTGACTGAAAAAATGGGCAAGGCATTTGCCTCACTGCTCAAGCAACAAAAAAAACTCCACAAGTGTCCCATTGCCCATGCCTTGCAAAGCTTCCGGATGGCCGCCACGTGCCGGTCCACTAGGTCCAAGGTGTACTTGGAGGTCATCAGCCTGGGTCGCGTCAAGGGAAGCTCCGTTTCAGGACCGCTTAGTCGCCCTGACTGCTGCGCACCTTTGCGGAGAAAACGTCAGGGCCTCTGCTTGCCAGCGGAAATTCCACATCGCTTGCAAATAGTGCCATGATCGCGGGAATGCCTGCCGACAAATGTAGCAACAAACATAAGGGGCATTCATGTGCCCGTGCAACAGATTGCAAACGTGGGGTCTCAAGGGCAGCACTTGTATTTGGCCGAAGCACTCCATGATGGCGCTGAAATCGACTTCATCCGGCGCCGAGGCAATGGACACCAGGCTCGCCCGCGGCTCCAAGTCCGCCATCCCCACTGCCATGGGCCGAGTTTCCGGCCCCAGCCGCGGGGATCTCCGTGCACTCAGCCAAAGGCGAAGGCGCGCGAGGCGATGTTGGCCCAATTGGCTGGGGGTTACAATGGATGCCCGGTGCCCCCACACCTGTCAAAAGCAAAGCTCCCCAATTCTTTTGCCAAGTGCAACTTGAAGACTTGCCCGCGTTGCCGGCATGGATGCGAAGCAAAAAAAATCATCATACACCCGGGTTGTTTTTTTGATCCGCAACATAACCGTTTTCCCAGTTGGAGGGAGAAGCATTCATCCCAGGGAGCTTACCAGCGCTTTCCACTTGCCAGTCAAGCCTACCAAGGTGTCGCACCGAGCATGCGCCTTCGAAAAACCCGGGCTGATGCTGTCGTCCGAGGATCAGCGTGCCTGGCGGAAAGCAGCGTCCAAGCTTCTAACTTCTAACCCACCTCACCAGCCCACTGGGGCGAAACGCCCAAACTCGTTGGTTCCCGTTCAGTTTTCCATGTCAAGCCATTGAACACGGTGCCAACTGAAACGAAAACACTCACCCAATAGATTTATTTTTTTAGAAAGGTCGCTTTTAACCCAGGGATCTCTAGTCGGGTTGGTTTCAGGCGACACGTGCACAACCAAGTACCAACTATGCCTCATTGTTCCGCTCTATTTCACTTCCTGTTCCTTCCCGCCTCACACGAGCAAAACACATGCTAAGATCCCAAACAAGTGCCCGGGTGCCGGGTCCAGGTATGTCCCCTTCAAATATCACCCCACCAAAACCACGTTCAATTTGGCCCTGAAGGGGATGTTTAAACTGCAAGGTTTAACACACTGCTTGCCGGCACAGAGCTTGGCAGACCTCTGGGTGGCAAGGGCACAGCGCGCTGCTCTGCCCGCAAGGGCAGCATGTCACGGCCTAGGATTTCTCTCCTGTGAAACGAGTCCTGAACATTGCGTTGAGGACTCTTCTAGAATTGCCACAACCTGTTGGTATGCAAACGACTGGCGGGGCAAGGCTGCAGCTGCCGTGCAACTCAACACGGGTCCCGGTGCTAAGCCACTGGCTCATGGACATGGTGCAAAGCAGGTAGAAGGGCATCCCTGCCAACGACCTGGACCAATCGTTGCAGCGCAATTGGCAATGCTTCTCCGACTCTGCGCATGCAATAGCTGTGACATCGCAAAAACTTGTGAACAAACGTGTGAAAACAACTCGGACAACGGATGAGCCACAGCAAGACATCTTGAACGTGATGCGGCTCAAACTCATGTGTTTCAGGACCAATTCGAAGGCGCAGGACCGCAAGGATGTGAAGACCTCTCCAGCGTGACGCGTGAAACCTGCCATATTTTTCCTGCGGATTCATCAGCCGCGGACTTCCAACACAGCAGGCCAAGGAGGCGAAACCACCCTGGCATCGTGCCCCAGCCGGCTTGGCGCCCCGGCGCAGACCAGCTGGGCTGCTGAGTGGGCCTCGGGGGGTCAGCCGCTTCGTTCCATCTCGACCCGTCCGCAATCCCAGTCCGTCAGCTCCGAGGAAAATCAAGCAACCGCCCTCGAATAAAACCACATGCATGCCAACTGCTTTGGAACCATCAAGATTTGGGTCGAAGGTTCCCATGGCTACGTGGCAGTTGCACACAGAGGTACATGACATGTCGTGCATGTCCCACGCTCAGCACCCCCGGCATCGCCAGTGATGCTCAGCTATATGCGGAGCAATTGATTTCAACAGCACGATGTAGGGTAGTGATGGTCCTCATGACTCCACGACCCGCTGCTCATCAACCCACCCTCACTTTCCAAACAGCCATGCAAACAAGGCTCCTTGTCTAAGCCATGGTCTGCAATCTCATGATTGAATGTTCGACGAGGGGGGCATTGAATTGATAACACAAAACCTGAAAGGAGAGCAAAAGCGAGCGGCTCAGCCCTCAACCTTTAGAACTGACAGTGTCCAGCATTAAACCGTCGCAATTCGGCATGAGCCAATGGCTCACTTGCTCGGAACCCGTACAATCTCTGCCTAAAACTGCCTATCCTTTATTAAATATAGCGACCCTGAGCAAACTTGTGCTTGAGCATGTGACGTTCAGGTAGCCTTGCTTACAGTAATGCTGGTGCCGCGTGGCAGTTGCTCCATATGTTTGATGGTTTTTTCCCGACAGGGTGTCCCAACTCCAGAAAAAGACATGGCGGCACCCTGCGGCTTGCCACGACACATGGCAAATCCGAACCTGTATGTCCAACCCACAGCATCTCAGGACGCGACGCCTCGGTATTTGGCGACTCCTGTGCGAGTCGAGGTGCCAACACGGGGCAATTATCTTTCGGAAGTGGAGATGGATGGCCATCACGGCAGGATCTTTCCCACCGCCCAAGTACTGGCCTGCAGCAATTCAGCGGTCCCAAAGTGTCTAGATGGCCTAGCTGGCCTGCCAGCGCCTTTGCATGTTTGGCTCAAGCAAAAAGAGAAGTCGCCGCCTGCCGTGACTTCACTTGGTGTTGTGGCGCCCCCTTCCGATGCCCCTGCGAGTTCCCAAACCATTCAACTGACGCCACGCGTCTCTGCCTTGGGAACCCTCAGAAACTCAATGCGGCAGGTACTGTGGATGGGCGCGATACTGCACCACTTCAAGACCTCGATAAACCTTTGTTTGTTGGGGAGTTCATAATTCCAAGGATTCTTAGGCGGTGCCGACTTTGCCTATCCACAGTATGTGGCCCTCTTCCGTCCTGGCCCTTCGGCAGGAAGCGAAAGACCTAAGAAAATGCAGTGTTCCCTGCAGGCACGTGAGGATTTGGACGGGAAGGCTCGCTACAACGCCATATCGCAGCCCGCTGCCAGTTGCTCAAATCATCTTGCACATTCCCAAGCTATGGCTGTGCACGCGTGCCTCCATGAGACCTGATAAGAGCCCGGCAAGGAAGGAGGACTTGCCGTTTGCCTGTGCCGGAAAGGGTCAGTCACGCACCCAATCTTCTTTGCAGAAGCCGTTCTTGGCCTCACCGTATTGCCAACCTACATTCAGCCCTCAACAGTCAACGGACTCTTACAAGTCAGGGGAGAACGTGCCTCGCTGCTAAGGCCGATGAGAGCACCACTTCGCAAAGGAACATCCTTCGGCTACCAGGCGCAAGGTCTTTCTTTCACAGAAAGGGTGGCAGGCAGGCTTCCGTCATAGATACATGATACAAACAACAAACTTGAAGCGGGCATGCAGGGCACACACACACACAGCTTTGGACAAAGGACCATAGCGCGACATCTGCACATCACAATGCATGCGAAAAATGGAAAAGCCGCTGCCGTGTGCCCAGTCCTGCTGCTGTGGAATCATCGCCTCGTCCTCAGACAGAAAGCGGAGTGAACGGCCACAAACACTTTGGACAATGGCCTAGCAAGAGCAGCGGCTTGGCATGTGTTGTGGTTCCTTAAATGTTCGCGCGGCCAAACTTTAAAAGTGGGCTCAAACGTTCAAACCAACAGAGAAGCGAACAAAACAGCGACCCGTGTTTCTGTCATCTGCCCATGGCCAATCGCCGGCACCAAGCCGGCGGCCAAGAACATGGCATTGGCGGAGAGCCGCTTCAAGATGAACCTTGGAGAAGCAACGTGCGACCCGTGCCAGTCAGATTTCCAGGTAAAGGCGCCAGATTGGACAACACAAGAGCGCCGTTGACCGTGCTGCGATGTCTCTCCGATGCCTCCCGTTGTTTTTTCCCCCACGCCAATTGTCAAACAGCATGCCCCACAACAACCGGCATGCAACTGTGCCAATAGAGGTGGTTGATCGATTTCAATGCCTTGGTTTGTGTTACTGTTCTTGTGACTCGTTGGCGACAGCATGGGCCTTGCGACAGTCGGCCAGGTGATCAGGCCAGTGCTTGCTTCATGTCCGGCTTTGCGCGTCAGGGGCCTCTTCTGTTTCAGGTAGCGAAGTTTCCGAAACAAAACAACATGTTGCCGCAAAATGAAGAAAACATGAGCCGCTTGCGTTCTTGGGGCCAAACAAACAACATACGTGACTGGCTTGGGGTTCAACATGGGGCCTAGTAGGCCACGTCCAAACCCTGTACACGTCTATACTGTGTAATGTTTGCAAAACACCCTTTGAGAGAGGATGGCCTATTGTGGCCTGTTTCTCCTTAAAAAACAAACTGGTGTACAACGACGTGTACAGTAATTTAGGCGCTGCGAATCGCCACAAGTTCTCGGGCCCCGTTTCTGCCGAAGTTTCAACCATCACGCTGGCCTCCGGACACGGCCGTGGCCCAGACCCTCGGCCATCGAAGGACATGGTGAAGTGGTTCCGGGAGAGGCAGCTGCGCAGTGCCTCGTCCTGGCGTCTGTAACAGTGTAACAGTCGCTACACCCAACCAATGAATAGGTACACTTAGCACGCATTTGAGGAAATTCGAAGGAAATGAGCGGGTCACAATTGGCGATTCACGTGCTAATTGGTTGCTGCTCATGGATTAAAATGATTGGATTGGTTCTGGTAAAAGACCTTATAACAGTAATAGGGGAAGGGGTTAATGGATAATGGCTGGATCGTCGTGAAAGGTCCCTGAAAAGACTAAGAACGTCCATTGTACAATGGACAGACCGGATGCACCTCCCCTACCTGAAGGGCGGGAATTATTCAGCTAAGCTTCCGAGGAAATCATTTTGCTGGGCTACCCCATTTATTTACCACCATGAAGCACCGCACTAAAGTACACTTGGGCCCACGGATGTCGATGCATCTCCAACTCAAGTCAGCAGCTGCCCTCGCCCCTACGTTTGTGATTTTGTCAGGCATGGGACGGTGCTGGTGGCATTCCTTGCGGCCAAGGCCCTGACAGGAATCAGCTTCTCAAAGTCATCTGCCTGATGTGCTCGCCCGATGGTCAGCGGCCTGGGCTGACTGAACCCGTCCCGGCAATCAAAGGTGCCACCTTGACCACTCCAGGCCCGGGGCAACGCATTTAGGCTACAAACAATCGCGGCCAAAGCGGTGTTTCGATGAAGTCTTTGCGAGACATTGAGGCACTATGAATTCCACATTGCAACGGCAACCCACATGGGGGAGGGCCTCGTGCCCGGAAACGCCATGCTAGGAGCCAGGCCCACCCTCCATGGTCAGGTGCATATGCCGCTGCCTAAGGGCAGCTAAGCTCTCCAACTTTTCCTCCTTTGCTGAAAACACCTGCAACAAAAGGCTCAACGCCGGCACCTTGGCTAACAATGAACTAAAAATGGGAATCTGTGGTCACAACTGAGCTTTTGAAACACACCAGGCGTTGAACCCGCCCACATGACTGGCGGGCAACAGCCGAAGGGTTGTGTACAGCGTGAAAGGAGAACAGCACTTACTTACTTGCTTGCTTACGCCCATATTGCCGCAATTGGACAATTTATGTGACCTCGCCACTTGGGTGCTTTTTTTGGGAGACTGCCGAAAGGAAACCAGCCATTTTGGGCACCCAAATTTTCGGGCAAACCCGTATTCCAAGTGGCCACTGGCGCTGTGGAGCTCCCCGAAGCTAGACACTTTTCGCGGCCAATTGATATCTCTTTGGCACCAAGAGCATCCGGCTTGGAGCTCCATTGTGCGTGTCGTAACTCTTCAAATGTGGCCGGGCCGGTCGGAAAAAATGTGACACCCGGACAAAGTCTGGCACCACCCACTTGCCCAGGGAACCATCAAGACTAACATAGGAATACAAAGGGTCCAACGTTCGATTCGCTTTGGGCAATGAAAGCCAGGATTGCAATCACTAGTCAGTCTGAGCCACCCGGAGGCTCACAGGCACTTAGGCTCACATAGACCGCCCGCGCGAAGGCGTCGTCTAGAAGCTCAAAATCTGCACAAGAGCGAAACCTCAGCGGCAATCGTTCGTATAGCCCATGCTTGCAGATCAAAGCGATTGAGACATCTCCCCTTGCAAGACGTTCCACGTGAATGTTGAGAACTTGATCAAGCCGATTCTGTGTCGTTCCCAAATGAATAAAATCAGAGACGTTGCAGCATGGCAAATCATCACTTCGCATGCGTTGCTATCATTCCGTCCGATTCGCACAGTGTTGCGTGCTGCTTTCTAGTCTTGCAGCCCTCTCCCCCAGAAGGGCTGTGGAAGCAGAACATCCTTGCGACAAGCCTCTATAGAGCCGTCTTCGGATTGATAAACAACTGGGTTGATAGGTGCGTTCCCAGCCACAAGGAAAGGATATCCCCTTAAGTTGGGACGCCCCGCCTTAATCCGGGATCTGCATCCTGAACCGCCAATGATGATCCAAACTAAGTAATCTTTGCAATCACATTGCCGAGTTTCCATGCCAGCTTCTCCTTGGACGTGAGCTGGGCTTCTTCCATAAGCTCCATCAGCTGTGGGTTGTCTCAGTGAGCGGGCGTTCTGAGCATTGCAGAAGGCGGTGTAATGCTTGCACATGGAATCCCAGGTTTCCTCCGGGTTTGCTCCGTGGGTCTGAGGGTCTTGGCTCACCCTTTCGGAGTTTGGACAACATCCAAGTAGCTTCAGATCGGAGACCCGAGCCTCCCAAACATGGGCGGCTTCCTTCGGGAGTCCGTTCTATAACCCGTGGACCCAACTCGGGGTCCTGAGTTAGACCTGAAATACCCCTTCAGCTGAAGGTCACACAATCCAGTGATTCTGAGACGCCCCCCAAGACAAATGCTCACTTTAGGGCGTCCAGATTCAGGATAAGCCTATGTTGCAATTCGCACTACCGCAATTTCCATTCCGCTGGTTTGCTGCCGAGCTGACCCAGCTTGGCCAGCGGTCGAGGCCGACCCTCCAGCGGCAGGTCCTCCAAGTAAGACCGCACCTTGCCGAGGTCGGCCACGCGGGTAGAATTGGATTGGGGCCCTTTGGTAGGCATCGTCATGAAGGTTTATGTCCAGCAGCCACTTGAGAAGGCACCCTGGCTGATGTCTGCGCAGTGACTGCCCTTTTTGCATCCTGGGGTTTATGTCAGCATTTATTAGAGGGAAAGCAAAAGGAGAGAAGCCAAATTGCAGGGTTGTCTTGTCTTGGGGCACACCCATGTGTGGTTGAGGCCCCGTTGAGCGGAATGGATGTGCGGAAGCTTGGACATGCACCTCGAATGTGCCCCCGCCTTGTCAGCAAGCCCGGGGATCTCTCTGACCGGACCTTCAGCCTCCAGAGTTCTCAACGGCCTGGCGTGTGGGTTTCAGCCTGACCTGGTCGTCTGGATGCAGTGGAAACGCCCACCCCAAAAGAGCTCCGATGGAAACGGGCATCTCATGATCAATCTAACAAAGCGCAAGCCCAGGTGTCACCCCCGGAAGCTACTCTCCCCCAAGGCCGCTCTGAACGACTTCTTCTTACACACACACCCCATAGCTTCAGCTGACTGGGGAAAACCCGTTCGATGGTTCACCCGCTTGGTTGAAAACCGTTTGGATGTTCGCACACCCTGCGCCCATTTTCACAGCTCCGGCTTGCCCTTGCCAGTCCGAGTCAACAAGGACAGTAGGTGGCGCTGACCCAGCTTTCGCGCCACCTCCTGCGGCGAGGTGCCATCCTGCGGAGTTGCAAAGTGGAGGCATGCTATGCTTTCCAAGATATGCCACCAAACAAAACCGTCATTGTTGCAGCCTGCCACTAAAAATAAACAGAAACGAACAAGGCAAAACATATCAAGAAGGGAGCATGGGCAAAGCATCAGAACGCGTTGAGCTAATGATGCATAGTGGAAGATTTCCTCCATTCCCTGTGTGTGCTTGTCCGCACCTCTAGTACGTCGCTTGCGCTATCTCACTTGCACCAAGGACATGGAAAAGGTTCACTTGTTTCAAACCTCGCCTAACCACGGGCGGCTTTCGTCAGGGGTGAGGTATGGTAGAAACCTCAAGCATACGCCCCAGCGACACACTAAGCGAAGTCTTCTTTGGTGGCCCGTTTTGACCGGAGAATGGACCTAGGAAAACAACAAATATAGAATAGTAATGCCACTGAACAGCTGGGCTGCGATCATTAAGTGTCTCACTCTCCTGTCACCAACAAACTTCGATCTTTTTCTTGGGGAGAAAACCGCCCCCGGCTTTGGCTTGGCTGATTTTAAAGGCGAACCCAAGGAAGCCGAATGTTCCTGGCCTTCGACTTGGCGCCGACCTCTGCCCTGCGCCGGATCAGCTGCTGCACCACAGCTGCATGCCCGCCCTTGACGGCAAAGTGCAGCGCCGTGAAGCCGTGCCGGTCGGGAGAGGAAATGGGCACCTCTGAAGTCTAGAGAGGCCCCTACCTAGAAAAGACTTAATGCTCAATGCCCTGACTTCCGCAGTTGACATTGGACGGCAAGGGTGCCTGCTTGTGTGTGTGTGCATGTGCGGATGGGTGGGTGGGTCGGTGTGTGGGTGGGCGGGCGGGCGGGAGGGCGGGCAGGCGGGCGGGCGGGTGAGTGGGCGTGCGTATGTGCACGCATGCGGGTGAGGAGCTGCGTGTCTGCGTGGGTGTGGGTGTGGGTGTCTGTGTCTGTGTCTGTTTTTTTTCTCCCCGTGCGTGAGCGTGTGCGCGCATATTATCTGACATGTATATATATATATAATATATATATATATATATATGTAATATATATATATATATAAAATATATATATATATGTATGTTCACCTGCATCCTCCACGTATGTTAATTTATGCTTCTTGCTGAAAAAGCACATATTTAAGACATTTCGCGTAGGAAATGCCGTTGGCAGTTTTGGCAAACAAGTCTGCAAATCGGTCGGGAAAAGTCGCCTTTTGGTCGGGAACAATCGCCTTTTTAAGTTATGGATTTCCCGTAGAAAACGGAAAGCACCAAAATTGCCCAGAGGCAAACATAGCCGCCGGAAGCACCAAAGGGCAGCACCTAAGGCAGATCGAGGTATCGCTATAAATATATATATATATATATATTTGTATATATCTGATATGTGAATGTGCGTTTGTGTGCGTGCGGGCGGGCAAGCGAGCTTGCGAGCTTGCATACCTGGGTGGGTGTGTTTCTCTGTGTGTGTGTGTGGCTATCTGTGTGTCTTGGTTTCTGTCTGTGCTTGTGTCTGCGTAGTCTGTGCGTGTCTGTGTCGAGTCTGGTTTACATCTTCGGAAATCTCCCCCTTCGAAGTTTTCAGCAGGGCATGCTCCGAAGGCACAACAACATGCCCTATGCTTGACGAGTAGTCGCTGAAAGGTCTCCATCTCTGTCCGTAGCTAGCAGGAAGAAACGATAGAAATGGCCCTCAAGCCAACACTTTGATTGGCATGTGGCAAGAACCAAACGAGAAGGAGGCCATCTTGGAGGACGTACACTTGAGCTGTTGGCCACCCAAGCCTGGGGCTCTGATGAAAGCCCTATGCAACTTACTTCTAACTCACAAACAGTGGAAATAAGATATTCCCCTGAAACAGGAACCTTCATCATGGGGACCAAGCTGAGCTCATTCTACCCGCAGGAGAGCTCACTATCATTTGCGCTTTGCCCTGGACAGGCCACCGGTTTGCACTTCCTTCCGGATGTCGGCGCCTTCAGAAGCTCCAGGGCCCCAAGGTGGCCCGCTAAGGCGGCGCGGTGGAGCGGCTGGAAGCCTGGACCAGGGGTTTTGGGCTTGGTGCCTGCTGCCTGTTGACCGAAACGTGATGATTGAAACTGGCCAAGGGGATAGGAGACCTTGTGGGAAGGCAGGGAGGACCAGGTATATGAATAGGTGCTGCATCGGCATGGCAGATCACATGTCGATCACTGTGGAAGCCTTGGCCCTCCATTGGGGAAAACCTGCCAGCCCTAGCCCATGCCACAGCAGCCAGCAATCGTTCCACTCGCACCTCTCTTGTGCGGACGGTTGTCCAGCAAACTGCAAGCATACGAGCAGGTATGCCACAGCCACATCTCAACGGTACCATACGGTACCATTTGCCGCTGACACCACCCATTGAAAGGCAAGGAACTAAGCACCTTGCTTCCCCCAATGTCTGAAACAACTACAAATAAAGCAAAGGTTGCGACCGTCGGAGGTTTCGATTCGGAGACCAGCTTGGGACCCAGCTGCCAGGAGAGCTGCTAGCTCTGGGCTTGCAAAAGAAGCTTGCAAATCCTTTTGGCTGGGCGCTTGGACCGATCCACGGAACCGCTTCATTACGTTGAGTCTCTTTGAGAGGGGGTTTGGCCCCATTTAGCTTTGTAAGGCTCCTCAAGTTTCCAGGCCAGCCAGCTGTCGTTTGTGACTTCTGGCCCTCCCTAATTCTTCAACAGTTGGCACTTGTTCAGACTTGCTTTTAGTCTTTAGATTGTCTAAACTTCTTTGGCATTTGTGGATGTCCGTCGACATTTTTTGATTCCCGCAGGTTTCTAGAAGTGCGTCTTGGAGGCTAAGAGTTGGAATGCCTTTGGTGACTGTCACTGCCCAAAATGCACCGAGTAGCCTTCAAAGTGCTGCAGCTGACAATTTCAAGTCTTGCGCGCTCTCTAAAACAGACATCTCGCTGCCATGGCGCCTCCTTTTCAAACCTTGCTAGCTGATTTGGAGACCGGATCCTTCGCGCAGCAACTGTTTGGGGCCGAAATACAGCTAAACTATGCTTTCCATATTCCAACTCATATTGCCGGAAAAAAAAGGCTGGCACCGTGCAAAGCTGGATCCATGGCCCATGTCCACCATGAAATAGCACTAGCCGTAATCAAAAAGAAACAGCTTGCTATACGTCATACGCAATTGCCACTCCATGGTTGTAATGGAGCATCCATAGTATCAAACGAGTCTAAAAAAAGACAAGATGTAAGACAACAAAAGGCTTCCATTATTTTCCGCCTAACATGTCTAGCCACAAAGATCCAGCTAAAGAGGGTAATAAATAAAGAGAGGTTACGTGGGTCAAAGCCGCCACGCCTGCGTTGCACAGCAGATCGAACCGTCATCCGGCATCCGGCCTTGGTCGTCCGCAGCTGCTGCCGTCTCAGGCCTTTCTGCCAGCAACCCTTCCAGAACCCGAAGTCGGCCACCCTCCGCGGCAAGGTGCGCTAAGTCCTGACCAGGGGTGCCCGAATGATTCCAAGAACCACCTGCTTTACCGGTTGCCAGGGGATCCTCTAAGTCAGCATGTAGAAGTGCGTTTATAGAAGAAAAAAACAGCTCACCCAAACGTATCCTGATTATAAGTGGAGACCCTGCTAAAGTTAGCCAAGGACTGCTTGATCCCAGCAGGCCGCTGAACCCCAGTGCCAGCTCAGTGTGAGAGCCCCTCAAACCAATATATTATCAGGAAGATGCAATTTACAGCTAAGTACCTTCCTTCATCATGGGTGAGCTCCTTGCAAATTTGCCTAGCCATAACCTGGCGCTAACGGGCGGGAATTTTTGGATCGCCACCTTCGGGCATGGCCTGATCAAGAACTCTGGATCCGACTGCGCTGTCCTTGGGCATGGCCTTGTCAATCAACTCCTTCACCAGCAGCCAGCTTCCGCTCTTCACCGCCAGGTGGATGGGCAAAAGACCCCCGTTTGTTGCCTTGCAAAATCTCACAAGGCCAGGTGAACACATACAAAAGATTGGCTTGTTGGCGTCGTCAACTTGCTAAGTGTCCTTTCGGAAATCGATGGGCCTCAACCAGCAATGATTCAATGATGGGGTAGCTTGCATGAGAAGCGTGCATCCAGAACCGCGCTGAACATGCACAACGACCTGCGAATCATCCCTCGAACAAATCCATCAGGTCAGCTTCAATGGCATGCTGCAACATGTTGATCTGCTAACACTACGACAACGAGCAAACGCTTCTCCTTCAACGACCAGCACAACTGCAACTTGGTGTAGGGTGGAGATCTGCCCAACAATCATACATAACTTTACGTCATATGCAAAAAACATGGGCTCAAGGTGGGCTTAGGGTTTAGGACAGGCCAAAATCCCGCCTGGGCGCCTTGGGCGCCCCGCTTCAACAGCCGGCGTACGGTCGGCAAATGCCCTGCTGAAGCGGCAAAGTGCAGAGCCGTGAGGCCGTCCTGAGACCCGGCTGATCGATCCCAAAAGAAACACGGGAATGGCGCGTACTCTCTCAGGGATCCAAAAGGACTCATCCCAAAAATGAGGGACCCTTTGTCTCAAATTGAACCGAGCTCAACTTGTTGATCTCTTGGTGGCTTGGCTTCCCTAACTCGAGAGAACATTCAGCTATATAAGGGAGTACTGAACAAGTGGGGGGGAATATGGGAATGACCTTTGTACAATTTGTAACAATGTGGCCGGATAGCACGCCCGTCCAACTGCAAAAGGGTGGGGACATGCCATTTTAGTCTCCCCGATGTTTAGCAGCTTCCCCATTCCATCAAGTAGACAAAGCCCTGCACATGAAGCATGGGAATGCAACAAGGGATGCACTCACAAAAGGAGTTTCTTTCTTAAAGATTCAGGGGTGTTTTAGCTCCATGAGTTCCACGTGTAGAATCACGGCTCCAGGCTCTTAAAGAAACTTGTCAAATGAATGGGGAGTTGTCCCATTTTGAAAAGGGGATCTTTCTGACTACGCATTTGGGCTGTTGGCATGTTTTTCAGGGAGCCTGCTTTTCAGAAGCACCAGGTTTGGCTGTTGCTTCTCAACAATGGGGTGACAACAATGTTGGGATCAACCTCTAGAACATTTGAGCATCGCCAAAAGCCCGCCAATTCAGTACGCGGTTCTTCTGGTTTAGTGGATCCTTAGCAAAGGTCTGCAAAAGCTGTTAGAACCGACCTCAGGCCCATGAGTGTGGAAACCTCACAAGGGGGCCTTTTTCTTGGAACAAGGAGTCAAAAAGGAAATCCCTGCTTTGGGCTGTGATGGCATGAAGCAGATCCACATCACCAAATACCCTGAATAGGGCGGTCTGGCCCGTGCCTATTTATGCGCCAAACTTTCTCATCCGAACATCAGTTTGCAGGAGGTTGTCCCGGGTTCTTGGAGAAAGCCAAACCACACAACCATGGTTTCGCTTGGTGTTCGAATCTCCAGCCACCCCCCCTCCCCCCCGCGTGGCCTGGGAAGTTTCCTCCAGCCCAGCGCGGCGCCCCAATAGGAAGTCTGTGGCCTACTCCACGAATACGCGCTCAGGGGCAGGGGGGGCCAATACTTGTCAATCGCGGGCGGTGACATGCATATGCCACAAGGGGTCGAGGCAGCCGCCAGCCAGTGTCATGAGATTTGCCATTGCAACCTCCCGGTCGGAAAACATCCTCATGAGTAAGGGTGAGGTTGCAAAGCCCATTTGTGAGGAGGAAATATGCCAAAAGTGCCAAATACATGCCTCATTGCATGAAGGCACACAGAAGCCGTGGGGGTTGCAGAAGCTAACTATGCATACAAAGGGCAGCCAATCTACATGAAATCGTTCTGACCCATTCCAGGTACGAACCGGATTTAAAAGGACGCAAAGATCCGAGCCGGCATTAACAAGCCTGGCAAATAAATCAATAAGGGAATGTCACCCTCACAGCACAGGAGCCCCTCCCCTTAAACTGAATTCCCCGCAATAATTTTGCACAGGGCAACCACCTCTGAGCATCCTCCGTGGCTCCCGGTGATGCACCGCCTCCAAGTGTCCGCCCTTTGCAGCGGCGTGCAGCGCTGTCGCCCCGGCCCCGCTGCGCTCGTGCAGGCGCCTCCCAAACACGCCGACGCCAAACAAGGCCGGGAGGGGCGGATCCTGATTTTGCCGGCAATATTCTAAGTTCTGATGGTGCCCAATTTGGGGGTGTCCTTTCGGAGCGGCTCCTTTTGGCCGTCTCTATTTGGGGTTGTCCGTCTGGGTGCTTTTTGAAGCGCAGGGAACTCCTTAAAAAGGGCCCGCAACAAAAGAAACAAGCATATCTGAGACATTCTGAAAAAAGCGTCCCGCCTGTCTAGTAGTGCTGCTAAGCTGCTGCGGATCTTGCTGCAACAAGGCGTCCATCACTTCGACGTGCCCTTGCCTCAGGGTACGCAGTTGTCGGGCCCTGCAGGACACGATCTCTCGCTTCCTGAGTGGATTCGTCAAAAAAACACCTGAACTTCTTTTTACAACTAAAATTTATGAAATGGTCTTTGCAAAATGTTTGAAGTCCATCAACTCAGGGAGTGAGATCTTGTCCAGTTCGGCTGTTGGGTCAAGAGCAAACCCCTCTGCACAGCAGCAACTAAAGCAAAGCCCACTGAGGACCAGGAAGAAACAGCTGCGCGTGGCCAGCACAACCACATGCACACTTGCGCAGTCATTATGCCCGAACCCAAGGCAAGCGGGTTGGGGGCCCTCAATCGTGAAAGCGGCCGGTCAGAGTTGGCCAAGTTCACCCCCTTTGAACAGCCTTTAAGTTATCGTTGTGTTTAGTGTTGGTATGGCTTGACGCGTATAACTAAGGCTAGTTTGTGTTTGTTTTGCTCACCTGCAAGCAACTGTGTACTTGACGGTGCTCCGGCCCCATCTGCACTGCTTAACTTCATCCTGCGCCATGGAACCGCTTGATGACTTGTGCCAAAAGACTCATATCACCTGAGGTCCGCACATGGCTCCGTGCTGCAGCAACCCAGGGGTTCCGGGCAGCATCGACAGCAACGGCACATGGCCATGCAGGGCAGCCACGTGAGCGGCCCGCAAGCCTTCACCTGAAGCTGATCTCTCGAACTCAAGGCTCGGTTGGAAAAGGGTTGCAACTGATGAATCTTTGGTGGACCCTTTGGCTGACATGTAGACTGGCTTCATGTACAAAGGCATTTGTGAGGGTGTTCTATGCTCTCCGTTTAGAAAACATCCGCTTGCTTGGGCTCTGGGGTGCCCGAAACATAATTGCCTGCCAAAATCTGCATATGCCGCAGATCTGGCAAATTACCTCATGTGGGACCGTTGAGGGGGCCATCCTGCCAAGCCTAAGGACAATATTGTTGATGCAGAGTTGGGAAAGGGCAAATAGTCCATGCCGAGCAACCATCGGCTGCCAGCGGGGAGGCCCGCGCAGCCAGTAGCCGCCGCACGGCCTCCTGGTGCCCAAACACTGCCGCCTCGTGCAGCGCGCTGCGGCCGCCAGGTCGCACTGCGTTGGCCTCCCTCAGTGAAGGGGCCCCCGCCCAGCTCAAAGGAGAGGGCGGGTTCCCAAAACAAGGATTTCTCGGATCCCTACGGGGAAATTGGCTTGCCATAAATTGAACGTAATTTCGAGGGTTTTGTTTCAAGGGGTCGGGCTCCCCCAAGCAGATAAACCTAGAGTACTCCTTACAGGTCCCGCATAACCCTCCCATACCTGTCCGAGATAGGCCCTGGCTACAAGGCTCCTATAGGAGTGGGACCTGAAGTCCCCGCCAACAGCCCAGTTGCTGCTAGCCATCAGTAGAAGCCAACCTGTCTCATGCAAAACATCTGAGCGACGTGAGTGGACAGTCCGGTCACATGACTCTCTTTCAGCTGTCAGCCAAGCGGAAAAAAAAACACAGCGCCAGCAAACCACATGCATTGGTGAAGCACCCAACCATCTGCCATCACACTGCCCCCCCCCGCCCCCGTGCAGTCGGTGCATCTCCCCTTCGCAACCGGACCAACACGAGGAAACAACACGTCTGCATTGATGAGCATCTGCCACAGAAAGTTGGGAAACAATGCTTTCTGTGATGCCAAAGTGGGTTGAGGCTATGACTCCGTCTCACTTTCAGGCGGGTTCTGTTGGTATTGCAGAAAACCGACTCCCACACCACAAACAATTGTACGTTTCTAACCAACCTACCAACCTACCAACCAACCAAACAACCAAGCAACCAACCATCCCTCCACTGAGCGAGCCAGGGCACGTTGATTTCAGCTCTGGCACCTTGCCACGCCGGAGCTGGCGCAGCAGCATGGGCCAGCTCTCGTCGCGCCCCTGGGCACCCACGCCCAGCCTCAGGCGTCGCTGGCTGGCCTGTTACAGCCAATGAGCTTCCACTTGCCCAACGGACAAGTAATGATGACAGGTTGGTTTTCTGAAACCTGCGGCCACGAGTAAACCAACACTGCGAACTTTTCAGGTCGGTTTTGGGAACCTTGCAAGATTCAAACGCAGAAAGGCACAGTACAATCTTTGCTGGCAATTCATGCTACACTGAAGCCCGCAATCTGAGGACAACATCCTGGGGGTAAAAAGCTTGCTGAAACGGACTGTTCACATGCAGTCACTACATGCGACACAGAATGCCACCCCACTCACAATGGCCTGATAGACGTACATATGACTTTTGGGCACCCATCACACCTTCCATCGAAAGCTAGTATTGCCCACAGCTGGGCTGCATCTGCCTCTAGGCTGAACAGCCACAAGCGCTATCTGCTATGTGTTTCCTTGTTCTGGTCCGGCAAAGTAGGGGTACAACAATGTGTTTCACGCCTGATTGCCCTTTGGCGAAAGTGCTGTATTCACTTACACGCTCCCTGCATTCTCACCCACATGCCGAAACTGAGCCTTTTGTTTTACCCGGTCCGACTGGCAACTGTTCGTCTACCTACACTTAACTGACAAATACATAAATAAATAACTAAATAAATAAATAAATAAACTAATAAACATATATATATATATATGTTTAACAAACATGTGCTTGCATTTATATATGCCCATGCATTCTACAAACAGCTGATTTGTCGAGCTGGACACATGCGCCCAACGAGTGCATGCCCGCTCCACTCAGACCCAGCGCAGGAAAATTCAATGCGCCTTCTGGCAAAGGAGTTCTCCGCACAAGAAACAGCTTGTAACACGGGTCGCCATCGCGAGTGCAAAAGTTGTTCTTGCTGATTGATACCTCTGTCATTCTAGTCGGATTCTGGCGCTTGCTAGGGAAATCAATCACCCCAAGCTACCGCCAAACTGGCGACCAAGGTTGCAACAGGCTGTGTCCACACTACATTTCAAAAGGATGAGGACTTGGCACAACACTAGGTGTTCTATTCTCGTCACTAGACACGGGAATATCATTTTTGAGGGTTCCTACGGGGGTTCCTTGAAAGGGCAATAAAAGGACACCTCCCATTTTGTTGGAGTGCCCGGAATGTTTAGACACATGAGGCCATGAGGCCCCATCTTTGCACCATCTTCTCCAAGGGGCACAAACTTCTCCAGATTGCAGGTGGCATGAGCCTGGCAGCGGGCAACTGATGCTTGAAAACGTCGCCGCACCAAAATCCGCCTCAAATGTCAGGGCTCACTTGCCAAGAACTGGATAGAGGGCAAGCATTTAGACCAACACTAAAAAAAAAATGGGGCCTGCGGGACTGCTTCTTCTGAGCCGACGAAGCAATCGGCCGAGTTCTGGGGAGGTCTCAATCGAAGCGGTGCAGACTTAGCCCGCCTGGTTCCCAAAGAAAATTGCTTCCCCAGGGTGCTGCACACAGAACCGGAGGCCACTCATCTTGGAGGGCAGTGTGCAGGGATCCAAATTCCTGCGCAGCGACAAGAAAGCAAAGGCGCGTGCATTGGCCGGTCAAAGCGAACCAATACCCATACTTGCAAGCCGCTCTTGGAACGCAAAACGCTAAGACTTGCCACCATGAGCCACGCAATCAGTCTCCAGGATTTCGGTGATTTGACAAGGCTTTTCACCTCAAGCACCACTACGGCTCGTTGCAATGATTCAATCACATCTCCAAGACTCTGAAAATCTTCGGAGATAGGGTCAATGGATACTGTGACCCCCAGTTTCATAAAGGCGGATAAACAGGAGGGGCACTTCCGCCAAAAGTGAAGAATATCCTCGTAGCTGAGGAGGCTTCCCTCAATTCATCAATCAGGGTTGATCAATCCTAGCTCACCTCAACTCCCTCGACCCCATGGCCTCAGCTTTGAAAGGTTCTTGGCATCGCCGAACCACCAGGCCTTCACCTCGGATTCGGGCACCAACTGAAAGGTGGGCTTCAGCCATGTATTTTCTGGCGAGTGACCGCAGTACCGACTTGATTTGCCTGCCTGTGTCGGCATTTGGTTCCCAGGCGTGCCGGGGTTACTCCACAATCCTTTGTGGGAAAGAACTATACAACAAATTTGGCCAATACCTTCAGAACGATTTGGGAAGTGCTTGCGGATTGCTTCGGAACTTGCCAGCTTGGTAGTTTGGTACAGGTCGTGCGAGCCCCCCGCACGTGCGCCCGCCCAATTGCGCTGCCAGGCAGCGCCCAGTAGCAGCCAAAGCCATGTCTCCTGGTGTGCGTGGAAGTCCTCGCCTCAACCAGCAAGCCACATTCTAACATCCGAACTTCTGATGCTGAGAGACCAAAAAGGACAACTAACATATCCTCTTTGGGCAACTGAGTCGTGGCAAGCATGTTCAAGTCTGGAGAAGTAAGAAGAACATGGACAGCTGGCATGACGACAATCTGTGTCTTGCGCGTGTTTGGACGACACCTCCAAGATAATTGTGCATTTGTTGATTCCGTCGCGCGCTCCGACGCTCTGCAGAGGCAGGGCGTAGTTTAGGCTTGTGATGCATATCAACACTGCCAAGTGGCCGGAGCTGTTCACGCCGATTGACAGAATCGGCCTGGCTGTAAAGCCTTAGATCACAGGTGTGGGGACTGTCCCTTCCTCTCTTGCAGTGCCGGCATCTTACACCTTTGCCTGGAGACACTTGGGTCCAGCAGCCCGCTAAATTCTGCCAAAAACAAACTGAAGCAGACCAAACAGGCCGAACTGTTTGAATGACTCAGGTATTGCCTGAAGCCATGGCAATTGCCAATATTTTGGTTGGACACTGACATCGCAAGGCCACAAGTTCAATGCATGCTCCCCATAGCGCTGGCTTTGCTCTCTTGCTGCACGCATCTCAGCAGTGCACGGTGAGACTGTTGGAATCTGTCTGGCGATGGGGGGATAGTAAGCAGGGAACCGTCGACCAGCTGCGGTAGCTGCAGGTTCTGCCATAGCTTGCGCTGAAGCCCGCTCAGCAGGTCCGACAAAAAGACCGTTGGCAGGGATGTTCGGCCATCCTGCGCAAATGCGCCCGGTGGATGCAATGTCCATCGCTATAGCTGCACGCAGCATGTGGAAACCGTACATTTGCGTGGGACGTACATGAAAACATCTAGGCGAGAATGCAAATGGGCAACGTGACAATCTATTTGACTGCCTTTTTTACCCCTTGTTCGATTTCGAAGCTTGTAGAAGGCCTCAATAGACCCGAACTTGCAGTTGCACTCATCCTCCCGTTTCAAGCCCCAAAGCTTCACACCATCTGGCATTAGCTTGCCCAATTAGAGATGGAGGCCTTTTGGCACCTTGACTCCATGGGCTACCATCGGAGAAACAATAACGCTGTCTCATGAGATGCTTTGTCGTGCCAAATTTCATGGGTCAGGTCAGTTCGTTCGGGATTTGGGTGTTTTAAGGTGCTAAAAAAGAATAAGGGTTTTTTACTCAAACTTAAGGGTTTGCCAAAACCAAAAAAAGAAAAGCCCAGATTTTGAAGCAAATCTCAAAGTGTACTATTGATGCCAGTTTCCTCGAATCAAGAATCAATTTGCTTGCTTCCCAGGGGACCGCGCCGTTTCTGCGCGCTAAGCCTTAGGGGTAAGACAGCTTGACGCTCCTGCTGAAAGGGGTTTGGGGTCATCCAAACAGAAATGACTCTTGGCCGCCAAGAGGAAAGGGCTTGAACTGTTTTCGGGAATAACTTGCCTCTTCTGTCCGCAGCAAAATGCGTTGTGTTGGAGCCCAAATTCTGCTCGTATTTTGGCAGATTGGGCTTGCGTTTGCGGCAATTGCGAGTTTTTACAAAGAAAGCAGCGATCTGCAACAAATCCTGCATGGGCACATTTTTTGGGTTCTGGCCACACACTACATAATACGGAGCAGAACGTGTTTTTCTTGGTAGGCGTTTCTCAGAGGCCCCAGGTTCCTCGTGAACCAACTCCGAACAAACTCCAAGCGAACTCCGAACTCCGAACGAACTCCGAATGAACTCCGAACAAACTCCGAGCAAACTCCGGACAAACTCCGAACGAACTCCGAACGAACTCCGGGCGAGCTCGGAACAAACTCCGAACAAGCGAACAAGCTCCGAGCAAGCTTTGTCATTGGTTGATTTCCGAACAAACCCCCGAGCCAACTCCGAATACACTTTGGCCATAAGCATGTTTTTGAGCTTAAGTATTTTGGCGGTCAAACTGTTTTTGTTGCCTTTTCTCTGGCTTACCAAAAGAGGCCAAGTGATTACAGGGGCCAGTTTCAACAAGTGGCCTGGGAAGGAGTTCAGGGCCGGATTTGTAGGACTTCAGAGCTGCGGAGGGCTAAAATCGCTACCGGGGTGATCACGCAGCTTGGTTGACGCTGAGGCTCGCTGTTGAAGCTGAAACAAAGCTTAATCCTTTTGATCAAGGCTTAATCCGGGAAAAAATATTATTCAAAAAAAAAGAGCTTAAGTTCAACACCGGTGTTGAACTTAAGGGTTTGCCCGATTTGTGTAATGGCTTGCCCGATTTTGGTCGTATGAAATAGCTGTTTTCTTGCATGAAAAGCCTGGATTAAGCATGTGTCAATGTTTTTTTTGCCCTAGTAACACTAAATTTGTACGAAAAACGCATCAACAAGCTGTAATTCCAGTGTTTTTGTACGACCAAAACCCAAAAAGTTCAACACCGAATAAAACAAAAGCTCCAAAAAAAAACTTAAGGCCAAAGTTCGTTCGGAGTTCGTTCGGAGTTCGTCCGGGGCAAGAATTAAGCCCCGAAAAAAACAATAAGCAAAAAATCACAGCCAGAAAAAAAAAGAGCAATAAAACAAAACAAAGCCGAAAAAACTGAAACTTAAGGCCGACACACCAAAATCAGCTCCCCCAAAGAAAAATATGGCCAAAGTTTGTTTGGCGCTTGTCCGGGAAGTAAATCCAGCCCGAAACATACATAACAGGAAAATCAAGTGACCAAAAGAACTAACTTCAACAAGTGGCCTGAGAACATGTTTGTTTGCCTCAAAAAACACCTTCCCAGGCCACTTGTTGAAACTGGCCCCTGTAATCACTTGGCCTCTTTTGGTAAGCCCGAAAAAGCAAAAAAAACAGCTTGGCCACCAAAATACCTGGGCTCAAAAACATTCTTATGGCCAAAGTGTGTTCGGAGTTGGCTCGGGAACAATGCCAAAGTTCGCTCGGAGCTTGTTCGCTTGTTCGGAGTTTGTTCCGAGTTCGCCCGGAGTTCGTTCGGAGTTTGTTCGGAGTTCGTCCGGAGTTTGTCCGGAGTTCGTTCGGAGTTCCGGAGTTCGTTCGGAGTTCGTTCGGAGTTCGTTCGGAGTTCGTTCGGAGTTCGTTCGGAGTTTGTTCGGAGTTCGTTCGGAGTTCGTTCGGAGTTCGTTCGGAGCTTGTTCGGAGTTCGTTCGGAGTTTGTTCGTTCGGAGCTTGTTCGGAGTTGGTTCACGGGGAACCTGGGGCCTCTGAGAAACGCCTACCAAGAAAAACACGTTCTGCTCCGTATTATGTAGCGTGTGGCCAAAACCCTAAAAAATGTGCCCATGCAGGATTTGTTGCAGATCACTGCTTTCTTTGTGAAAACTCGCAATTGTCGCAAACGCAAGCCCAATCTGCCAAAATACGAGCAGAATTTGGGCTCCAACACAACGCATTTTGCTCGTACAGAAGAGGCGGTTTCATAGTTAAGTTTTTCCCGGAAAGCAGTTCAAGCCCTTTCCTCTTGGCGGCCAAGACTCATTTCTGCTTAGATGACCCCAAACCCCTTTCAGCATGCGCATCAAGCTGCCTTACCCTTAAGTTTTTTTTTGTGTTGAACCGAATTCCCCACGCAAATTGGCACTTTGTCGACCCCTAATTAAAATCCCCCAGTCATTCATCAGGGGATCGCCTCTCAGAGCAGATTTGGGCAACTGCAAGCCTAGTTTCCCGAACACTTCCCCTGCCAAAAAGGGAAAAGGGGTGCTTCTGAACAACCAGGGGTGAGGGAGTCTCAAATTAGGGGCCCCAACAAATGGTTTGTTTCCTCTTGGCGCCCCTTTAGCACCTCGCCAAAAGGGGCTCCCCCCAAGAAAAGACGCACTCGGCCCACCTTCTCCAAGGGCAGCTCTCGAGGCTCAGCGAGATACTGCGCCAGTACAGCGCTCACATGGCGCCGCTGGCCGTCCTCATTGCGGCCATTGCTGACCTGCACCACCTGCGTCTGTGCAAGCTGACGGCCAAAACAAGCAATGTGGTAAATCACTTGTATGTGATATCGACACAGGCCGACCACCGTCCCCATTGTATACTGCTTTTATCACTTCACAGGGTTCCCTTAATATCATAGAAATTCGCCCTAAAACCAAACTACAAATTTCTTGGCCTCAGTTGGCCTTGTTTTGCCTTAGCCTGGCTTACCAAGCGATCTTTGGGGGGCACGGGTGGTTTGCATTGTTCCGGGCAGCCCCAGGGACAGTACAGCAGCCCAGCATGCAATCTTCCACGTGCAATGTTTGGGATCCTGAATCAACAAACAATCAGGACATGCTTGCATGGCACGCCCTGCTTAGCTGTGTACGCATTAAGGTTTATCATTTGCCTAAAGTTTCGGCCAACCAGCTAAAACATTTGAGTAGCAGGTTGTGAGGGAATGCTGCCCACAACTCTCGCGGGTTGATACCAATGATTATTGGCCGACAGTATTCAGACTGCACCATCCTGCCGTTGATCTATGGGTTGCAGCCGGTATTCAACCTGCTGTTCTTGACCCGGGCCACCCTTCGAGCAGGCCATACAGGGTACTATTGGCGCTCCCTTTTTGACCGGGAGGTTCAAAAAAGACCTTTTTGCCATGGAAAACATCCGTGCCCGAAGGCGGCACACGACAGAAACATGAAAATTGCACACTCAAAGTACCATGACACATTCAAAGTGTAAAATGAACATAGAACATATCATGAACAGCGCTCCGTGAAAGACATGGACTAAACACCTCTGAAGCATGAACATTGCAACATGACTCGGCCATATCATGGAACATGCGGTAGCGAAACTCAAAAATTAACACTGCTTAAAAAGGCTCATGTGATTGTCGAACAACTGTCCTCCCAATTCAAGTCATTCGTCTCTCTCCCTTTCCCCCCCGCCTCCTGCACATCGACCGTTGGCTCCGACCCCCCGAGGCCCGTCACCAGCACCGGCTGCCCGCGGAAGCTGGCGGCCTCAGCTTGCGCGGGGAAGGAATACACTCCACGCATGGGCTCCGGGGCAAGGCAGCAGAGGTTTCTCTCCTTGCGAAGGGGCTCCTTCCGGGTTCCATGTGAAGCGGCAGTAGTGGCAGGGTAGCGACCTGTGTTGCACAAAGCTGGGATGCTTCCCAAAAGGCTGAACAAGACAAAGAACTACCACGGAATGCTGAGGCTGGGCACTTTGCTTCTTAGTAGTAATGCTTTAGCAGTGCACCGTGGATGTGTCAGCGTCTCTGATTTACGTATGTGTTTGACGTTTACCTTGCCTTTTTCGGCATTCTATTTTTTCTGTTGCTTGTGGGCTCATTTCGCGAATTGATGGGAAGAGCTGAGTTTGCTTCGGTCATGGGCATTCCCGTCTAGGTCGGCAGGTGGGCCTGACCTCATGGGCAACGAACGCAGCCTCTAACTCGCCCCGAATCAGCTGGTTCTAAGTTGGTTCCATCCTCCGGCCGTGATCATCACAAACGCTTTTTCCTCTGTCAAAGCCATGGTCTAGCCCAGCCAAAACTGTGAAGCGACTCGCCAATTCCCGGTAGTCCTCCCTAAGGCCTGTTGATACGCTCGCCAAAGTTGATCCACTGGAAACCCCTTCGACCGAGAGACTTGGTTGGCTTGCCATGTTCAAGAGGCTCTGAGTCTTTGAGGTAGTCCCCTTCGCAATCGCCATCTGGCATCAATGCACTTTCTAGGGCAACATGGTGATTGAACCCTACAGGTCGTTAAGAAGCACTTCGCAGAAAATGTCAAACGGTCATGTGGGAAGTGCGCTGCAAAATATCAGCGTAATAGCGGCATCCTGTGGCTGTTGCCTGTACTGGTTCCATCGTACCCATGCTGGCCATCCCAAAGCCGGTTCGCTTTTCACGCACTTGAGGAGCTCTGTATACAGCCTAGGCGGCCTAGCAAATCCTAGCAAGCGCTTGGTACAACAGCACGTGCGGCACAGCTCTGCTGTGCCTGCCTCAGCATGCAAAGCCTCCAAACAGCCGGCTGTGCGCGTGACATCCAACTGCGGAGAGCAAGAAAAACATGGCTGAGACGGCAATCCTGGGCTGCGGGCAGTAAATGAGCGTTTCTAAGAACTAGCTACTGGTGGTTTCCTCCTGGTTTCCTTCTAAAACCATTCTAAAACCATCCAAACTTGGGCTCCCCGATGGACAAAATCCAGCACCAGTAGGTGGGAGGTTTGTCCATCCACTCCACACTGGCCACACGCCAGTTCAGCAGCTGAGGACTTGGCACTCTGAATTTCCGTGAAATGCCGTACAGCCATGTACCAACAAAATGTGGGTTTGGTTGCAAGTGGATGTCCCAAAACTAGTGGCATTCTCTTGCTGTTCTTTTCAAACAACCCCAAAAAGCAACCTGCGAAGATAAACACACATCCGTGCAGTGATGGCAAGGCCTATGTTTGGATCTGCATCGGACACCAGGAAAACCATCGTGCCAGGTCCTCTCTCTAAAGTATGGCAGCCAACTCTAAGACTCTCAGCTCCTTTCGTTGATGATGTTGATCAGCCAAGCCATGCCTCAAACAGCATCGGATTCCTGTGCCCTTTGAAGTCACCCCAGTCCCAAAACGCAACTTGGCAGTGTTCTGCTAAGCGAGTGGCCGTCTTCCAAGCCGGAACCCTCCTTGGCGCTGCACGCCTGGCACACGAAATGCTGAATTCAAAGGGTTTGCAGGCCCTCTGGGTAGCAGCTAGGCTTCCTTGTGGGCAAGCATACTTCCTGGAGATTCTGTTTGCAGAATCACCTCAAAGGTGTAGAGGAGTAGAAGTTTCCTTGATCGACATGCACCAAACAGTCTAGTGCAACATGATGAAACAATGGCAAACATAATGTGTAGGAAGGTTGAGCCACCCGGCCCGACAACAGCATTGTGGTTCCTTGAACGCGCACATGCCTAGGAACTTGTGCCCTTGTCGCCATCACCACACTGCCGCTTTTGTTCTAAAGGCCTCCAAATGGGTCTCGGTCCCTGGCCTGGATGTTCCAAATGCGGTCGGAGATGGACGATAGGGACAGGGCTTCTGCAACTTCTTCGGCAGGCGATGCCTGAAGGCCAGTCACTTTTGGGCGCGCAAATGCAGGCAGCCCAAGAGCTTCGCAAAGCACGGATCAGCCGATGTGACAGCAGCGGAGCATGCGGCCGGACTATGACTTGGTGAGTACTTCAACAGCCAAATGGATTTGTCTTAAACAGGCAAAGTCCCAAACTGGATTTTTGTTTGGCTTTCCCCTCAACACAACCCCCCTAAAAAAGATGTCCCCTCAAGCAACCTACGCCCAAATGCCACCTGAAAGCCCTGGCCTGCAGCAAGTCCTGCTTGTTGGCGAACACCAGCAACGGAATGGTGCCTCGCTTTCAGGAACTGTGCTGTATCTCCCTGTGCTCTTTTCGTCCTGGTAAACGTGAGGAACAAACAAGATCTGAAATGATTCAGTTTGATCTGGAAGCTGGCACAGTCCTCACAGTGCTGTGAGTTTCGCTGCTAGTAAAGCACATTTCAGCACATTTCAGCCCAAAGCACTCAGCGCTTCTTCTGCCAAAAGTGCTCGCAGCTCCTGGCACTGCAAGTGCTTGCTCAGCCATGAGTTCCACTTGTCAACAATCGCCACAGCCTAGCACTCCCTCGTTGGTGGAATTAGCTTGCTTCAGTGGTCGTGTTTGCCAAAATGGCTGCAGTGATAAACTCCAAGTGCAAAGGGACAACTCACGTTCTGGCTTTGCAGCGCGACCTGTGCTGCCGCGTGCTGAAATGACCTTGAAGACACTTGAGGGGGCCCGTTCATGAGCAAACAGTCATCTTGGTTCGCTTGCCTCTGGGGGTTGCTATGGCATTTTTGCTCAGTCTCGTTGAAACATGCGGACAGGCAAGTTCAGGCTCTTGTGTGCAGCTCTGGCACAGGTATTCACGCCAACCTGGCCAGGCCTTTGCTGCGTGGCAGAGGATTTCTATTTTACCGCGAGCCAAAGAGCAAATGAGCACATTGCAATTACGGGTGGCATTTGGCGGGTCGTTCTCGAGATCTTTGTCTTATCCTTTCAGCAAGGTGCTGCAAATTCGGCATCGTATACATGTGTTTTGATGAGTGCCAGCAGCTGGAGCTGCTCGTGGCTGCTGTTTTCGTGATTGAGTTGATGTTGATCTCTCGGTTGGCGTCCTCCCTCGTGATACCCAGTTGCCCTTCCGGCTGCGTCTTCGGCGAAAGGGTTTCGGGAAGATCCACATCTACTTCCCTGCCTGCGGTCATTTGCTGCATAAGCCACGCGCCATGTCATTTCTTTGCAACAGCTGTCACGGCATGGCGTGGCTGCGTGCCAGCTACCTGTCTGCGCACTGTGTCCGCCTGCGTTGAGCGGTACCGTGTGGGTTTTGGCCAGACTCGGGCAGGAGTTGTTGTCACTTGGCAGACATGCTGGCAAGTCGGTTGAAAATCACACCGTGGTCGATTTTGGACAGCTCGTGACTATCTTCCGGGGGCACAAATGTTTGTTGGACCCTGAGCGCTAGCCACACAAGAGGAAAATATGGTCCAAGTTTGCGTATCCAACATGCCTCCTAGCGTTTGAAACCCGCGCACGGTTGACGACGCCGCATCTGTACGCGCTGTCAGACAAGACAACGGCCTTGGATAACTACCAGGCAAATGCTACGTGTCTCGGCGCTGAGCAAATCAGCAATTATATTGGCCAGTCTGCCTCAGCAGGAGCACGAGGGTTGAAACCGGGGCCACCGGTGTAGAAGCGGGTCGAAGTGATTTACCTGGAAATTCAGGTGGGCTGGCCTGAGTGCTGGTAGGAGAGGGCTCAGCTGCCATGCCCTTTCAACCACATCCTGCAAATCTTCTCTGTCCCGCGGCAAGTGAAGGCGGGTGTCCCTTTGCCCAGAAAGGGCATGCGGGGACCTTGTAATTGATATTTGTTTCCTTTGTTGCCCTGGTACATCGCCGTTAGGGTGTAGGCAAAGAGGCGCATGTCACGCTCGCCATGCTTCCATGTCACGCTCGCTTCTTAAGCACCGTGTGAGAGCGTTGTCCAATTTTGCCCAGGACCCAGGGGAGGACTCTGTGCCATTCTCAACTTTGCTTTGCTACTTTGATCTTCTTGGCCAGTTTCAAGGGCAATGGCCCCGTAGCTCCTCCGTGCTCTCTTCCAGGCGCCTGCGGTCGGAGCTGTCAATCACGTAGACCTGGGCAAGGATGCGCGTGGGAGCCCCCCCCCTCCCAAATGGAGCCGTCTGCGATGTGGTCCCAACCAGCCATCCAGCGGGCAAATGGGATACCATGAATTTAATTCTAGAATTGGAGTCCTCCCTCAAATGCATTTCTGCGGGGCGACGCAGCAGGCAGGAGTCTGACTAGGCCGCTTGGAAGTTTTGTGTGTTCGGGGCATGTAATTTCATGCAAGTGATTCATCACTGACAACATGGCCTTAGCGAACAATGAATTTGACATGCAATCTCGTGCTGCTGCCTCACACCGCCAAGCCCGCACATTGCTCACTGGTAATTCAGCTGTTTGGCATAACTCCAGAAGGATTCCATGAAGCCTACAGTTTTACGGGGAGGGGCGGGACGAGTATCGTTTACATTTCAAGGAACATACCATGAAATACCGCGCGCCCCCAAGATACACCCTTGTCTACCCAAGAAATGGGCTGGTACAAACCAGTTTAAAGGGGATACATGGTTGGGGAGGTTCTCATGGGCAGCCGAAAGGCGCCATTGCACAGCGAGGCACCAAGGCATCAGAGGCTTCGAAGTAGTTGCTCCAGTAGGAGCGGATGGCCTTTTGACCTCCGATATCCCACACATTCAGCTTGAAGCCCTCCTGCACCACGCCTCAGCCGGGCGTCTTGGAGGGCTTCGACCACCAAGCCACCTTTTTGCAGGGATTACATTTAAAAAAACGGCCTCATTTTTGAGCGGATGCGCTTTTCTGCTGGACCGACCGACGCTTGTTTTTTGCCAGGGCATCCTTTCGGACCGACGCTACAACATCCAAA
>CAUJNA010002891.1:160000-345000 GCA_963377175.1 Effrenium voratum | reverse complement strand
CTTCGACCGCCGTTCCATATGGGTGGATCCTTTTCAAGGGCTTTTTGAAGGCAACTCAAGCGAATTCATCATTTCTGGTTCCCTCATTTTGAGACGCACCTTTGTTGTGCTTCCCACTTCAATCGCCCGGCCTTGCCCGGATACCGCTGGCTCTGCAAGTGACGTGTCCAAATTCCTGCTGAGCTGACTGCGGCTGCAGGATACACCACTTCTATAGGAGCTTATCAACACACTGGAACCCTTTGGGTTGGTAGCCAAAGGAAAGCCAAAGACACATTCTTGGGGAGGCCCCTTTTCGAGAAAAGCACATATCATACACCATAATTCACCAACCTGAATTGAGGGATCCGCAGGGGACCTGATAATCACCAGCTGGCTGTAGCGGCTACAACTAGTGCAGACTGCTGCAAAAAAATCATTTTTGCAAAAAAACACAGGGACACATGGGCTGGTAGATCGCATGCTGGGTGAACCCTTGTTCTGAATGCCCCGTGTAGAAACATCTAGAAAGAGCGTGTTTTATGGCCGTTTGCGTTGCTGTACCGCCCTCGCATCCACGCGGCTTTTGATCGTGGTTCTCACTTGTGCAAGGTTCCTTACAGGACAGCCCAAATCACCTGGGAGTGGGTCAAAAGAAGGTACTCAAAACGGAACCCTGGCAAATGAAAACATGGACTAAAACCTGCGGTCCCCTGGTGCTTTAATTTTGACCCATACCCACCTGCCCTGCAAGGATTCGACACTCTCTCCCAGCATAGGAGCTCTCTTGGTCCAGATGCCACCCATTTTGCATCCCCCCCCATTTTGACACAGGACCCCAAGAATATGTGGTTTCCGTTTGGTCTCCCCTTAAAACAACCCAACATCGGTAGCCTCCAACAAAAGCACGGCACGAGCCCAATACATCCTAGAGAACTTGTTTCCCTCGCGTTCCAACTGGGCTCCCACACGAAGCTGTCCCAGGTCAAGGTTTGCGAGTCCACCCGCGGCAGGTCGCAGGTTCCTCGGTGATTCCCACGGTCAAAACGCCAAAACACACGTGTCTAGTTGGCTTTGCGTCAATCATCCAACTCTCAGATTACCACGGGCTCCCTAAATCTCACACTGCAGTGAAGACCGTCAGTGTCTCGGTTGAAGCCCCTGACAAAGACCACACGATTGCCGAGTGCAAAGCGCATCTGACACGATGCAATTCAGATGCCTGGACTGCTGTTGTTCAACTAGCCTGATCTTCTTGAATCAAGCGTTTCACACTGCTAGTACTCCTTGCAACGCCCGTGCCCCGTGGGTGTCCTTTTACTGGTACAGCTCCCTGGCCTAGATCAAATGATCGCGCTGCAGAAAGGCCTGCCAGCAGCCGCCATGCCATGCGCGGCGCGGCGCCGTTCCTGAACAAATTACAACAATATGTCGAGCAAACTACATAACCCAGCATCCGGGTACAAGGATGCAGAACATGCAACGAAGGCGTCAAAATAGGAGGACCGCTAAAATGGTAGCTTTCCTTTCGCTTTCCCTTCAAGCCAATGAAAAAGGTACCAATCATGGCATCCATCTCAAGATCTTGTTGCATCGATAAAGGCCATCTGCTGCTGCATTGCTACCACTGGCCTTCCCATGCAACTGCCACTTGCTAAGCCACGTTTGTCGCCATCCAGTTGGCATCAGGGCTCTGCGCTGACAGATCCACTTATGCCTGCGGCACCAAATCTTAGGCCTGTGCTATGCGAGACGTTGACTTCACAAAGGCTTCTGTGAGGCATGGTTGTGGGCTTTTAGTTGCGAAGCAAGCCAAGCAATGTCCCGGGATGTTGGGCGTACCCACTGTTGACACAACTGATCGGGTGGCTCTATACTTGGTCCAGTCACGTCAAACATTGCAACCACCATTCCAAGTCGAGACTCCCCAAGATTCATGGGTCCCGCAACCTTCCAAGTCCTGACCCTCATTTGCCCAAGGGACCCCTGACAATTGAAGGTTCACAATGGACAAAAGCTGGAATGCCGAAAGGCCTGCTTTTGGCAAAATTCATGGCCACTTGCAAGCCCTGCTCCACGCCTTGGCTGGAAAGTGAAGAGGTAGTACACCTGAGATGGATTGCCCCGGTTGTGCAAAAATAACGAACTCCTGAGTGGTGTCCTAGGCTTCTAGGAGGTCGCCTTACTAGTTTCAAAGGTTCAAGAACCCCACTGGTTCACACGAACGCCGCGAAATATGTTCGACAAACGCAGTTTCAGCTCTCAAAATGGAAAAACAACCATTTCCACACCTGTGCCGGTGCAACCATATGCTTCGGCAATGGCACACACACATATCGTTGATTGCCGTTCTTCCATACTTTGCAGGGTGGCTTTTGCTGTACCAAGCTTCCGTGTCACGGCGAATCTTTCCCATCATCACCTGCGCAGCGAGACTGGAGACTACCGGGTGTCCCAAAATAGCGGGGAAAACCTTGTCCGCATGCCGGCTTCCGACAAACAAGTCTATGGCCGTCTACAGCAAAATGCCGCAGAACACGCGCTAACCTTTGGAACGAGAGGCAGGCTTACACGCCCACAGTTGATCACTGAGAAGCAACAGCAAGCATGCTCTGGCCCCAGCAGCAAAGTTAGCACACTTTCCTCACGAAAAGTGCGGAAACGTTGTGCAGCCTTGCTTGAACTCCAGGCAACTTACAACTCTGTGTTTGCTCAGCCCAGTGCAATCTACGTCAGCAAGCGATGGAAAAAGGGGTTTGACACGGCTAATGTGTCGCGCTGTTCTAGCGTCTCGCAACGTCAAGGCTTGAAGCCCTCCCATGCCTGCGGAATGTACATGCTAGCAAATGAGATCAATCTATGGCCAAGGCCAAGGGGATCCTCGTGATTGCACCAGGCAACTTACAACTCTGTGTTTGCTCAGCCCAATGCAACACACATCAGCAAGCGATGGAAAAAGGGGTTCGACACGGCTAATGTGTCGCGCTGTTTTAGCGTCTCGCAACGTCAAGGCTTGAAGCCCTCCCATGCCTGCGGAATGTACATGCTAGCAAATGAGATCACTCTATGGCCAAGGGGATCCTTGTGATTGCATCCCCCAAACTCCTCGAACTTGTTACATCAATGGCCTCGGAGTCGTCTAAGGGCCACCTGTTCTGCTCAGCCAAGCGCTGAATCGCCTTCACAAAGTAGGTGTTCTGCTCCTGCAGCTTCTTCATCAGCTCTGCTTTGCGGCCTGCAGTGAACTTCGTGTCGTCCACCAAACTCCATTTCTGTCCTCCGGCCATGAAGTCAAGCGTCGCATTCTTGGCCGCACCGCCTTTGGTCAGGCAGTCTGCCAATTGAGCGACATCTCATGATGGTGTTGATCTTCAGGGCATGGCTGACCACCAGAGTCAGCATATCCAGCTCGGTCGCTGCGAAGGCCGTGCAATGAGGAGATGTTCCTTGTGGCCAAGTCATAGATGCCTCGGCTGTCCATGACCAGTGCTCCCGTGGTCTTCAAGTCGACCACCGTCTCCAGGTGCTCCCGCATCAGCCGCTCGCCTTTGATCTCTGCCAAGAGTGCTTGCCTGCACCTCTGCCCCATTGGATCCCAAGCACTGCCTCGGGGTCTTTGCTGACCGCCAGTGGATTTGAGCCGTGGGCTGCTCTTCCCGTGCATGATGTCGTTCGGGGCAATTCCCTGCAACGATGACCATCGTGCTGCCCTTGTCCGGTCGGTTGACGTTGCTCGCGTCCGCCCAGACAATCAGTGCCAGGTGGCTCCAAGGCACCTTCCAGCTCGGGAACAGCAGGGTTTGCCGCGTCCGCTTCATCTCACGAATCAACTTGTTCACCTTGTTGATCGTCTCCACCGTGGCGTACGGAATCTCTGACAGCAGTAAGCTGATGTCAGCCTGATATTGGGGGCTGGTCTGAGATGCCCGCCAAGCTGCAGATCCAATCGCGCTGTGAAGTTGGCCAACTTCGCTCGCAGTTGCTTTGCCCTTCTTGTAAGCTCTGGCCTTACTGATTTCAATCTCTTCGACCCACTTGTCCGTGTAGTCTGACTGGTCGATCACGGTCGAGTCATCGGAGTTCTGTCTCACGTGGATGCCTGCAAAAATGAAGTTGCCTTCAGCCCGTCCACCGGTAGGAGTTCTCCATCTGCTTGAAGGCCTCCTCAAACACCGCGTTGCCAGGATTGCCGCCAACCAGGAAATCGTCCACGTCAAACCGACTAAGCCAACAACTGCTCCATGATCTTGCAGGTAGTAGATGCACTTGTCGCTCAGAAGGGGGAGCCAGTTCTGCGAGAGAAGGGGCTGGCATAATTACGTGATCATGCCACAGACGGGGTGCGTGCGCTAAGCCGTAAAAGGCTTTGGCTATACTCGAAGAGATAGAACTGGGTGTTCCGGGTCCGCACCAAAGAGAACAGCAAGTTCTGCCGGCGCCCGTACCGTCAGATCCTCTTCTTCTAAGCTCTGCCCCGCCTGGAGGAATGTGCTCGTCACGTCACCAGCTTTCGGCCTAAATCCAGCATTCGACGCCACGCGCAGCAACATGTTGCAAGATGTCCTGGACATGGTTGGCGCCGCTGCCTGGACCTCTGTGAGGCTGTGCTGCTGGAAGCCCAGGATGACTAACCGCGCCTTGGAGGTGCCGTCATCCTTGGTCGTTCACACCCAGCTCATCTGCATCACCTTGGACCTTATCAAGGTCCTGCCACTCTTGTTGAGAGAGACTCCGCAGCACCTTCGACTGCAAGACGTTGTTCAACTCTTTGGCTTGCGCCATGTCGAACTACTGCTGCTTCTGCTGGAGGCTCAGGGAGGGTCTGCCATCGGGCCTCTTGGCCCTTCACCTTCATCTTCTTGGATAGCCAAATGGCTGCTTTCCGGAGGTGCTGTTGCAACTTCGACTCCGGCAGGGTGACCTCAATCTTCATGGCATACATCACCTCCTTGTCCTCTGCGTCAGGCTCTCTCTTCCGACCACGCGGTGTGGTCGCCAACTCCTCTGATGATGAGCTCATTGCCTCATCGTCCATCACCTCGTTCTCCTCCAACAAAAACTTCTCGCCAGATGCGTCTTCATGAGGCCCAGGATGTCCTCCAGGAAGTTGGCACCCTCTTACCGCACATTCGTTCATCTCAACTGGCTGCAAGGCTCCGGGAAGTCCATCCACCACTGATGCTCCTAGGAGCGACGCGAATCTTGCAGATCTCCCCGAGGAATTGGATCTCCTGCTGCCAGTGGCTGATCTTCGTGCGCTGGTTGTGTGGCATCATCCGGGTCTCTCCCAGATAAATCTTGAGGTTCTGGGTCTTTCCGCTTTGGTGGCGCTGATGAGGTTCGTCGCGCCGCTTGAGGTTCCGGTTGTGGTGGTTCTCAGCGTAGTACCTTCGCTAGCCGTGGTTTCACCCGAACTTCAGCATCAGTGATGTCCATTTACCATGGTCCGCCGCGAGGGGTTCTCTCCGGTCACGTTGGTGTAGCGCCGTCCTGTGAAAGAACGAAGCAAGGTCTCCATCTTCACTGGCTGCCAGTAGATCGCCACTCCATCCAGGGCCGCACCAAGCTCTTCCCGTCCATCCTTGGGACTGGTCGGTCTTTGCCCAAATGGGTTGCTCCAGATGCCAACCGCAGAGTTGATCCTTCTTGATGTAGTACACGAACATTCCGATCCAACGACCAGTCGTCTTGCCGGGCCGCATCTTCTGCCTCCAGAGCATGATCAATGCTTTGAATGATGTCGGCGCCCGCCCAATTTGCGTTGTTCAAACGTGAGAGCTTGTACTTGGCGTGCTCCTGCTCGAAAGCAATGAGAGCCTTTTCACGAAGATGTGGAGGTCCTCCAAAAGCTTGCCTTGGGGCAATTTCGGCTGGTAGATCCTCTGAGGTGGTGCTGCTCCTCTTGTCCACTGAAACGGCGAGTATCCAGAGGGGCCGATCTTGTTGTTGTGCCCGTGCGCCGCCAGTTTGAAAGCCTGCTTCACCTGTAGGTCTGGCTCTTCTCGAAGTAGTCGACCCACTGCCGACTTCAGGATGTTGATGCAGCCTTCTTCTGCTCCCAGGAGCCAGTGTGCCTCCGCAGGAGCCGTCATCAAACCAATTCCAGATCTTGCTGCAAAGTCCGCAAAGGCTTCCGAAGTGAACTGCCGGCCAGCATCGCTGAGTACCCAGGATTGTGCATGAGCCACTTTGAGAATGACCCAAGAATGTCCCCGGCCGTGCCCATGTACTCGTGCAGCTCGTCCACCATTGCCATACCACTTGCCCGGTCTCTGGTGCTTCTTGTCCTTGTGCTCGTACTCAAAGACATCCGTGCCGACGATCTCGAAGAGTCCCGGCATGTCCTTGGTTGAAGCACGAGGATGTATCTTCTGTCGCTTGTCTTCGATGCACTCTGGGCATTGCATCTGGCCTGCCATCTCGATGCTCCATGCTGGGGCCTTACGTGCTCGTAGTAGTCGTTGAAGATTCGAGAAGGACCGATGGCTGGAGGCCTTGTGGATCCTCACCATCTGCTGACGGATGAGCTCTAGCCTCTTGCACGTGGGAGCCTCCGTCGGAATGGTACTCCGTCAAAGCAAAGGCCTCTGGGCTCTCTTCTCTCATAGCCCTGACCTCTTGGTCTTCGGCCGGCCCCGCAGTCTCTTCCTCTAGCTCCAGCAGGTGCGTCTCTACATCCTTGCCCAAGGAAATGTTCTGAGGTTCCATGATGCCGATATCGCCTTGGTCACTGCCTTCACCATCTGGTCGGGGTGGTACGACGGTGCCTGCTCGGCAGTGTGCAGGCCCACTCTCCTTGTCCGCGGTCTCGTCGCGAAGCTTCTGGTGAACGAGGCTCCGCTACCATGCAATACACATCAACAAGCGATGGAAAAAGGGGGTTCGACACGGCTAATGTGTCGCGCTGTTTTAGCGTCTCTCAACGTCAAGGCTTGAAGCCCTCCCATGCCTGCGGAATGTACATGCTAGCAAATGAGATCACTCTATGGCCAAGGGGATCCTCGTGATTGCACCAGGCAACTTACAACTCTGTGTTTGCTCAGCCCAAGGCCAATCTATATTAGATATATGTTTATTTGCTTATTTGTTATGTGCGTCCCGTCCCAGGTGCGCTAGCCCCCCGCACCAATGGGTATCTGCCCCCGGCCCAGCAACCTGCGGGCCCAGCCCCCCAACATCCCCTCCATCCCGGTCCCCGCAGTCTAACAGCCTGGCTCACGACCAAACGCTTTGAGGCAAGGACAGCCAGCGCGCCGCAAGCACTCTCGGTAACAAAGAGATGCAAAACAAACATAATGCATAATTTCTGCAATTGTTTGAGGAAATCCTCTCTTTGAACGTCTCTCCCTGCAATCCAAATATCGGTATTGAGGTTTCTTAGTGCTGTATTTAGATTTCCTAATACCCGGTATTAAGGAATCTGGATGCGACTTTTGAGGACATATTGGATCCTTAAATGCCCCCTTGAACCCTTCATACCAGGGGTATTAAGGAATCTGGATCCATGGCCCCCATAAATCTTAATAATAAGGATGTAGTTTCCTTCATGCCAGGGGTATTAAGGAATCTGGATCCATTATTCAAGATCCTTCATTGCTGGGGGACTTTTGAGGGAAATCTTGGATCTATGAATGCCCCTCTGAACCCTTAATACCGGGTATTGAGAAATCTACATGACATGACAGTACTAAGAAACCTTAATACCGGTATTAGGGAAACTTGGATCCGGGTTGCCAAATACCGGGTATTCAGGAAACTGCTTGACAGTGAACCTTAATACCCGGTATTAAGCTTTCAGTGGGGGGGGGGGGATTCATGGATCCAAGAGTTCCCTCAAAAGTCCCCCAGCAATCTTGGATCTTGGATCCAGATTCCTTCATACCCGGTATTAAGACAACCAATACAGTACTAAGAAACCTTAATATCGGTATTAAGGGTTGGGGGGGTGGGGGGGAGGGGCATTCAAGAATCCAATATTTCCCTCAAAAGTCTCCCAGCAATCTTGGATCTTGGATCCAGATTCCTTCATGCCGGGTATTCAAAACATGGGCACCAAAGCATCCTGAACAAGTGGCAAACATGCAGAGAAGCGGGGGCAACAGGAGGGGGGCGTACTATATATGATGTATTATGTCTTGAGTAGTCAACTTTACAGGGGGCATATTTCCCGCCATCTGCCCTCCTTTCCACTAGCATCACTGAAGCATGGCACCTGACAGGGGTCTTTTGGAACAGAACCCTTTCTTTCCAGCGGCACTCCCACAACAGGTGCCATTCCTTACCTGAGGAAGTATATGTAGTGAGGCGCGCCTGGAAGGCCTTGTAGCCTTCAAGCTTGTACCTGGGCATATCCGGAGTGGCTCCTGGAATGCCGTGTGCCGCCAAAGGCAACAGTGCCTCCGTCTGCCGAAGGAGGAAAGCCTCAAACTCAGTGCTGCCCCTGTTCCTTTAGTATTGCACCCACCAGCAGGACCAGCAGGGTACCCTGAAAATTGCCAAGAAGCTTTGGAGATCATTGGTGGACCGGTTACTTCTCATCAGCTGTAAGGGCGAGCAAACTGCTTCCAAACACACGGCGGCAACAGCAGCCAAGAGCAGCAAACATTGCCAGAAAAGCCAGCGTTTCCTGACGGCAGCAACCCTATACCAGCCGCCGCCGCAGCGAGCAACACATAATGATATGTTTAAATTTGTTGAAGACAAACAAACTGGCTTTGCTAGTTGAAACTCAATTCATGAGTCTTGGTGCGTGGTGTGCCTGCTATCAAAGCATGCTTTTTGAAACGGGAAGCCATGCCAATTGTACCCCGCGGCGAGCTCATCATAACTAGTCCAAAGAAGTGCACGAACATGCAATCTCCTGGCAACATGCTTTGTTTTGCCACCGGAAAGTAATCACAAGTTAGACCGCATTGAGCAGCTGACAACGCCATGTAGTGCCTACTCTCGAATCTGCAAAGCTCTGGCCTGTCTCTGCCATAAATCAGGTGGAACAAGTCAAACTGGCCCCTGGAGTAGGTGGGGGAAGGAGATTCCGTATTATATGGCTCCTTCAAACATCACCCCACAACGAAGGAAATTCATTTTTAAGATTGGGGAGCCTGTTCGGGGGGGTCAAAAAGAAAGGTTGGGGGTCGACAAGAACAGGGTCTTCTTTTCAGATGCGCAAATGAAGAACTTCCGCCGAGAAGCTCCACCAAAGGATCGCGCTGCCCATAGCTCCGCAGCGAAGCATAATTCCTGCAAGCGACGGGCAAACCCAAAAGCCCGGCGAGTTGCATGCGGCTCACAAAACAGGGTGCCGGTTGGGGGACAAAGTCATGAAGCCATGATATAGCTGATATAGCATCAATGGAGTTTCCATGTTAAGTGTGTTGGACAAAAACATGTTCGTGGATCCTCTCTTCTGCCGCCTTCATGTTATTTCATGTTTACCCAATGGCAAAACCTCTGTCGGGAAAATATTCTGCCTTGTCCTGTTCTGTTGCATCGCTTCCGCCACGCTTTCATGGGGAAGCATGCATACGCATGCTGCGTGCAAACCACTTCTAGCTGGCGCTTGTCCGGACACACGAGGGGAACCAACTTCCCCCAAAGGTCACGTCTAGTATTTTGCTGCAGGGATACTCCACTGCAATTTGACATGGAACCCAATCCCGAAAAGGTGATTTCTCTAAAAGTGAAGGCTGCTTGGATTCCAAGTACCTTGCTTCCTTGAAAGCACAGGGAAGTCTTGGAAGGCCTTCCCAATCAATCGCAAGATATTCCGTGCTATCGGGAAACATCCACTTCCCTCTTCCCACAAGCTCCTGAGAAAGATCATCAGCCTGAGATGCTTTCGCCAGTAATTGTCGATCTGCATCAAGAGCACCTGGCAAGCAAGCGCAAGGATCGCAAGGAATCGCACCCAAGCTTGCGGATCTTTTGCGCCTTGAGTCAATGGGCGTGGGGAATCCATTGAACAAATTCTCCCAGACACGCTGCCCGGTTCTCAACTTCTCACCTGCCGGAAGACTGCCATGCTCAGCTCCGGCGCGTCCTGGTCGATCCGCTGAGCTTTGAGGCGCATGGCCTGGCATGCGAAGGCCCAGTTCGGCGATCAAAGGGCACCATTGGGCCACCCGTGGTTGAAACTGGTTCAAACTTGTTGTTCTTTTAACCACCTGTGGTGGTTAGCAATTTTGCCCGAAGTCCAAAGTGTCCGGGCAAATGCGCAAAAGCGCAACTCCATGCAAAAGCAGCGATGGGGAAGTGAGCCCATCTCCATCTACATTCATGCATGTGCATGGCATCCTGTAGGGGCGCCACGTAAACTTGCAGATGCCAAGCAGGCACTGGGCCAGGCAGGACATGCCGCAGTTTTTTGTTGGCCAGATTAAAGCCTGAGATATATACCGTACATACAAGACTTGTCAGCATTCCTACATGCATGAGCAAAACTCCCATGAAACCCCCATGAAACCATGGACCTCCCCCAGCTAACATTTGCTTACGGATGACAACAAAGGAATCAAACGTCACACCGGAGCGCCGCCATCAGGACAATCAGCACGGCTCACGCCTCAACGGCCTTCCTCTGAATCCAGGAGCACAGCTTGGATGCATCTCCGTCTGTTGCGCCCAGCAGCTCTTCCGCGCTCACGGACCTGATGAAACCCGCTGCTGAATGAGTGTCGAGCCTGTTTGGGCAACAAGAGCCCACACCTATGAAGGCACATTTCCTGGAGGTGATGTCTTCAGGACACAACAACTTCCATAAGAGTACTGCAAGCACGTGCCCTGCCTGCCCCTGGCGTGAGGAAAGCAAACTGAGTTGTGCCAATGTGCAGTCCTCATCAAGATGGAGGCGCAATGTTTCAATGGGACAACGCAGAAGTGAGGTTAAACAGCTCAAGGCTCGTAGTGTGAGTTCCTGCTGGAAGAGGTCGCAATGACTTTTCTTTGCTAGCTCTGCAAGTGGCAATCTCGGAGAAACAAGCCAAGCCCACTCTAAACTCAATCGCTAAAGCCCAGCTCGTCACCCAACAAAAGGCTAAGTGGATTTAGCATGAACGAACTGAACGCCTCAAACATCATCAATCATTACAGTGAAATTAATTTTGTTGAAGATTGGCGGGAAGGGGCGTATGCAACCAGTTCGCTTCCCGTACAAGATGCCCGCTCCTGCTTGAACAACCAGGCACTTCATCTGTCCCATGAGCTTTCAACCAGAACACACCGGCCCAGCAAGCTGGCGAGAGGGCACTTTTGTGATGTCTCGAGGTTCTCCACGATGCCAGAAAAGGTTATAAAGTAATCAGCGTGTCTGGACCTTTTGATGTAACCGGCAGCTGTGCTTCAAATTCTTTCAAATGTAGCCAGCTCACGCAAAAGCATTCTCAGGGCCTCCATATATGATAGATCCAGGCAGCATGCACATGGTTGCAGCCGTCGTCCCGGCAATCTAGGCAACCGTGCTACCTTCAGTCATCCAAGCACTTTGCAAAATGATATTACATTGGGCAAAGCGCTGCGAAACATACAAAATGGATGACACAGCTGCAACAAGCCATTAGGCAAGTTTCAGCAAGCGACAGTACCCAGGGGAATGCTCCACAGCCATTTTGGACAGTCCAGTTGCTCCCTTCGCTGTGCAAGGGCCTGGCTTTGTTTCCTCGATGGCTGCAGCAGGCCCCGGATAAACTTTCAGGGAGGCTTCTTTTTAGCCACTCAATTGGAAGATTAGTGGGACGTCCTTTGGACACCACGGGGGCACCTTGCCGGCGCCTTTGCCAGCTTTCAGCTCTGCCTGCCACAACCTTCCTTGGACCATTGGACCGCGCTGCTTAAAGCTTCATTAAAGAGACTGGGCATAGTAGAAAGCATTTGTGTCACGGATTTGGTCTAAGCTGTGGCATGGCTACAGCTAGGCTTTTGAAGGGAGTGAGACCCAGGCAAATCTGGGAACCACTAGACCTTCAAAGCAACGTAGCTGCGTCGGTCGTCAGTCTCCTTCTTCTTGTACTTGTCAAAGCGACGCTTCAAGTCAGACATTCCTGCATCTGTCTGATACTTGTTGAGCAGCCTCAGCCAAATGGCCAGAAGCAAAGTTTCGGTTCAGCGGCATTCAGCCTGTCCTTTGGGGCATGCATGAAGCTTCAGGGACTGAAAGGTTCAACACTCGCAAAACTTCCGGTATGCCTCTTGAGGGGTTTCCATTGCAACATCTCGCAGGCGGGTGAATCTTGACGCACCAGGAACCCATGCTCGAGTTGCCAGCTCCTCACTTTTAAAGCTGAAAGTTCCGCAGCGCACCGACTCAACAGGCTACAACAGTGTCAGCATTTTGACAAAGAACCCTTTGGTGAACATCACTTGAGGCCGTATGGAGCCAGGGAGATACAGTTGCATCCCATTGAACTTGCTCTTCTCTGGATTCGGACTGGATATATAACATAATACGGATTTGTGAGCTTCACATGGCTGGCACTGTCAGACCCTTTCACGCCAGGTGGCTCAAACAAACGCTCGGCGCAAAGCTTTGCGGATCGGAGCACATAGTGCGCACCCGCCTGCCATTGCATCTCTCCGAATACTCGCAGTAAGCCCTGTCAACGCTGAGTTGCAACCTCACTGTGAAAAGCCATTCCCCAGGTTTCCCTAAAGTGCCAACCTTTCTTCAATTTGCAATGGACATTGAGATGATTAAGAAAAGCACATGCACGGCTGCCCGCCATGGCAGTGACCAGTTGTCCCTCAACAGCTTGCACATGGCCTCGGGTCACACTATGCTTTCCACCTGTATTGCCCCTCACACTCATGCTCACACTCCCATGGTCGTTTCGAGATAGACTGTGCAAACAAACAAACACCAACGGCATCGCACATGCACCAGTGCTCAGTAAGGTTCCCTGAGTCCCTTGCCCCTCGTTGCGCGCCCTGTGGCTCGCCCAAGCCTCGTAGAGCTGCGCAGCTTGTTCCGGATTGTCCGCGGTGACGATGATATGCGCACGGGGCCAAACTTTCAAAGCCACCTGCAGGGGCCCGCGAAACATGAGCTGCGCAGTGCAACTGGCGCCTATGCTTAACTTCCTTCTCTGCTGCCCACAAAACTGAGGCGTGTTTGCTCAAATCCGGGCCTTCAGGATTCGCATATTGGTGGTGCCCTGCAGCATGGTGTCCGGCGTCGTCGAAATGACAATCTTTGGCTCGCCATGGAAACCTGAATGCGTTTGCGAGGAGCGGTTCGTAATGCCTGTCCAAGGTCGTGCCCCTGAGGTAGCGCCCCTGACTCCAAGCTACAGGCCGGAAATGTACATTGCAGCGTGTGCATCTAGAGCCAAATACTGTGCAATACAATACCCCTTTGAGCTTGCAAAAGTGATTCGGACGTCCTCTTTCACTCCATATCTCCTTTCGGTCCAATCCGCGGCCTTATCCTGATTCCCACCCTACGGGGTTGCCAGGTTGCAAGTAGCTGCGACAGCGCCTGACAAACAGATGTGACACAGCAGCGACAGATCTTGTGACACAGGTGCGCAAAGCCTGAGGACAGATGCGACAAAGCCTGACAAACAGAGGGGGCGACAGCGGTGACAGCTTGTGGACCGTGCAAAGGCTGGGCAGGCTAGGAAGGTTATTTGGGGCAGGCTGTCAGTTGCCGGGTGCCAGGCCAGAGCTTGAGCTGGCCGGGCCAGCACAGCAGTCCGAAGACTGAGGCATGGAGAGAGAGCAATGAGCCAGACAGATTACTTCAATGGTCAAGCTGCTGAAGGGACATTTTGAAGCGCGCAGTTTGTGAGCACGCCGGCTTCTGGAGCTTTCGTTTTGCTTGTTAGCTTGGCTGCAGCGTCTGGCCGGTGCTCAAAGATGTGGCGGCTTGGCTGTTTGTTTGACAAAGGTCCAGGCGCCAGGAGCACGCAATTGTGCCTCTGGCATGGCTGAAGGTAGATTAAGCGCTTAGACTTTTTTGGTGCTGGCACCCTGATCAGCTGACTTCCGCACAGTGTCAGATTGACTTTTTGGAGCCTGTGTGTTTGCAGTCTAGTTTAGCCAAGCTAATTCCTTGGGTGGGGGTTGCTCGAAGCAACGTAATCTGAGAGTCATTCATTGTTCGGGGTTTTAGAAAGGTGCGAGTCCGAACCCCTGGGCTCGATATTCGCTTTTGGCAGGGCGGCAGTGCTCCAAGACATCCGCTGAGGAGAAGTCCCCGTAGCTGAACTTGATGCCCCGCCGCAGCAGCGGCTCCTTGGACCAATGGCATCCTATGACTCAGAACGGGTATGTTCAATGTGATGAAACGACAGGACCAAGGTGACCAAGACAAACACGCGTGTGACCAACAAAAACCCTCCCATGCTTTGGAGGACCACAACTCAACATTTGGAGACACATCTATATGAACTTTGCACGTGGTGCCATGTGTTCAAAAGTTTTAAACGGCAGCCACTTGGCGCCTCTATGCTGGGGCGATTTTTCGCCCCTGGATACGCCGGCTAAATCCATTGGAGAGTTCCCAGCAAAAGTAATGGCGCCCCGTCTTACGGCGGATGCCCCCTATCAATCAACCAGCGCGTTTTGCTCAACTGTTCTGCTCTACCACGGAGTCCTTGATGGACTGGTTGTACTCGACCACTTGCAGCTTGCCTTAGCGTTCAACCGACACAGCAACTTTGATGTTTATTGCACCTGTTCAGCACTTGGGCCGTGTAATGAAACAAGGCTACCTTGAATGTGCTTGTGCAATGTGACACAGGCCCTGTGCCCCAGGTTCGCGCGAGAAACAGCCCCCAAGAGTCGGCAAGTCACTGAGGAGCTTTCGGTTGTGAGACTCGAACTCGGCAATCATCATGGACGCAATGCGGTGGAAGCCTGCGACGATCGACACGTAAGCTGGACCCTGGCACACTTGCGCAAAAAATGGATAGACAGCCTTCAATCACATCTTCCGGGAAGGCTTCACGGTTGAACTAATCAAATTGCTGGGGGTCAGGGTCCAGGCACTCAGCAAGCCCTCCCTAGATCGCAATGGAACATATGAAAGCTATGGAGCCCACTAAGTGCTTGGTGCAGGCATCTGCGCCCTTACCCGCCTGACGGTAAAACACTGCATGCTTCTCGGCTTTCAACATGCAATCTGCATATATGTCATTGTCAGGGTAAAACAAAGGGAGTTGGTGCAGAAGCCTTCGCAAGCGCTTCTCAGAGCCAGAAGCCCTTCGAAGCTCCTCGGAGACCCCTTCTGCAATGCTTCTGGTTGAGCCCTTCTACGAAGATGCGTTTGCCGTCTTAGAAGCTCCTCCATGCATTTCGCGGAAGAGGTCTGCCTGGAAGTCTCCAACCGACACCACCAGTGCGCCGATTGCTTTCTGCTTTGCCAGTACTTTAATTGATTTGTACTCGGCTGATCAATTCTACTAGGTACCATTCGATTTGCCAATGTGCCACTGCTGCAATTGTCCTTATTTGTCAAACTAAGTAAGGCAACTGGAAATGGACTGGACACCAATCAGCTGTCCGTGCTGTCGCCGCGTTCAATCCTAACATCTGCCTAGAGGACGTGGGGGTTAGGGTCGACTCGCCTTATCTAGTCTTCCCAGATGTCAAAGAATGAAACCAACAAAGGCATTCTATGGCGACAGCTGCCCGAACCTTACCCAAGAGGCGGCCTAGCAAAAGGATGTCGCGCTCGTCCTCCTCGTGCGTAGGCCCGTCGTCGCTTTGGGAGATGCTTCTCTTGAAGACAAAGCGGCACACTGTGTCCATGCCCCTGGCCAAGCACTCTTGACGAATCTTGGCCCGATATCTAGGGTACTCCGAACAATACTACCAGATTTTGTGCTATATTTAAGCGACGCTAAAAGATACAACTGTTTGGGAATGGATGACCATTAGCCTGGTCTAGTGACACTTTGTGACAGAAGTTGCTTAACTTCGGGTGAGGGTGCTCCCAAGCTCCAGCCAAAATGCATCCAGCTACTAGTCATCGCTATCCAGGCAAGTGCCGGACACTCATTGCTGCGCTGCTTGTGCAAACGCTGGCAGCGGCACCTGTAGATTTCATGGTTGAAGCTGATGAGGTTGGAAGAGAACACCGACCTGAGCTCCCCATTAATCTGGGGGGTGATGCCATTTAGCATTACTCCTCCGAAAAGCATTTGGTCCCCACTGATAGGGAGATCAAACCGGATTAGTATGCTCCTCCTGTTTGTCGAATCGCCAAACACGAATGAACCGGTCAAAGTGAGATTCGGGTATGTGCCAAATGGTGGACCAGAGTGAGAGGCTTCTTTGTTACTTCGCTTGGGTACCGGCACCAAACATGAAAATCAACAGCAGCAGCAACAACTATACGTGTTGTGGTTGTTGTTGGTGCTGTCTGTAAAACGTGTGTTGTCAACACTCTTGGTGTTGTCTGCTGCTGTTGCTGCTGCTGCTGCTGCCACTGTTGCTGCTGCTGTTGCTGTTGCCGTTGCCGTTGCCGCTGTTGCTGTTGCTGCTGCTGTTGCTGTTGCTGTTGCTGTTGCTGTTGCTGTTGCTGCTGCTGTTGCTGCTGTTGTTGCTGTTGGTGGTGTTGTTGTTGTTGCTGCTGCTGCTGCTGCTGCTGTTGTTGTTGTTGTTGTTGTTGTTGTGGTTGTGGTTGTTGGCTGTCGGTTGTTGGTTGTTGGTTGTTGGTTGTTGTTTGTTGGTTGTTGGTTGTTGGTTGTTGGTTGTTGGTTGTTGGTTGTGTGTTGGTTGTTGTTTGTTGTTTTTTGTTGTTTGCTGTTTGTTGTTATTGTTTGTTGTTTGTTGTTTGTTGTTTGTTGTTCGTTGGTTGTTTATGGTTGTTTGTTGTTTGCTGTGTGGTGTTTGTTGTTTAATTGTTGTTGTTTGTTGTTTGTTGCTTGTTGTTTGCTGATTGTTGCTTGTTGTTGTTGTTTGTTGTCTGTTGTTTGTTGTTTGTTGTTTGTTGTTTGTTGGTTGTTTGTTGTTTGTTGTGTGTTGTTTGTTGTTGACTTTTTGTTGTTTGTTGTTTGTTGTTTGTTGATTGTTGATTGTTGATTGTTGCTTGTTGGTTGTTTTCTCTTGTTTTGTTGGTGTTTGGTGTCGTGGTCGTGGCTGAGGTTGGTGAATTTCGTTGTTGGTGTTTGTTGTTGTTGTGGTTGTTCTAGTTGTGGCTGTTCTGGTTGTGGTTGTGGTTGTGGTTGTGTTTGTTGTTGTGGTTGTTGTTGTTGTTGTTGTTGTTGTTGTTGTTGTTGTTGTTTGTTCTTTTCCTTTGTTAGTTGTTGTTGTTGTTTTTTGTTGTTGTTGTTGATTTTGTTCTTGTTTTTGATTTTTGTTGTTGTTGTTGTTGTTGTTGTTGCTGTTGATGTGGCTGTTGCTGTTGCTGTTGCTGTTGCTGTTGCTGTTGCTGTTGCTGTTGCTGTTGCTGTTGCTGTTGCTGTTGCTGTTGCTGTTGCTGTTGTTGTTGTTGTTGTTGTTGTTGTTGTTGTTGTTGTTGTTGTTGTTGTTGTTGTTGTTGTTGTTGTTGTTGTTGTTGTTGTTGTTGTTGTTGTTGTTGTTGTTGTTGTTGTTGTTGTTGTTGTTGTTGTTGTTGTTGTTGTTGTTGTTGTTGTTGTTGTTGTTGTTGTTGTTGTTGTTGTTGTTGTTGTTGTTGTTGTTGTTGTTGTTGTTGTTGTTGTTTGTTGTGTTTGTTGTTTCTGTTTCTGTTGTTGTTGTTGTTGTTGTTGTTCTTCTTCTTCTTGTTGGGTGGGTTGTTTGTTGTTTGTTGTTTGTTATTTGTTGATTGTTGCTTGTAGTCTGTTGTTTTGTGTTTGTTGTTTGTCGTGTGTTGTTTGTTGTTTGTTGTGTTTTGTTGTTTGTTGTTGGTTGTTTGTTGTATGTTGTCTGTCGTTTGTCGGTTGTTGTTTGTTGCTCGTTGTTTGTTGCTTGTTGCTTGTTGCTTGTGGCTTGTGGTTTGTGGTTTGTGGTTTCTTGTTGTTGTTGTTTGTTGTGTTTGTTGTGTTTGTTGTTTCTGTTTCTGTTGTTGTTGTTGGTGGTGGTGGTTGTTTGCTGTTTGATGTTTGATGTTTGTTGTTTGGTGTTTGTTGTGTGTTGTTTGTTGCTTGTCGCTTGTTGCTTGCTGTTTGTTGGTTGTTGGTTGTGGTTGTTGTTGGTTGGTTGGTTGTTGGCTGGCTGGCTGGCTGGTTGGTTGGTTGGTTGGTTGGTTGGTCGGTTGGTCGTCGTTGTTGTTGCGGTTATTCCTTATTGCTGTTGATGGTTGTTTGTCGTTGTTCATTGTAGTTTGCTGGCGTCGGCTGTGTGTGGCGTGTTGCTTGGTGGCTGGTGTTGCTGTTGAGTAAAAACATGGAAATTCAATTGCTACCGCAAATGTACCGCCGCCACCACCACCAGCAGCAACAACAAGAACAATACACATAACAACACCAGCACCTGCACCGACACCAGCACCAACACGAACACCAAGAACAATAACGACTGCAAGGTCGCCGCCACCAACACCACCAACAAGAAAAGCCACAACCACAACCACAAACAACAACCACAAGAACAACAAGAACAACCAGAACAAGGTACCGCGCTGCTTTGGCAGCCCTGCGATTTGGGCTTGATGAGAACTACCCCATTTTTTACAGTGTCGATTTTGGTGTCAAAAACGGTGCTCAGCAAAAAAACTTTGGTTTGGGATGGTTCGAGCTCAGCGCCTTTTTTCACCTCCAGCATGTGGGTGGGCCTCCCCCTCCCCAAACCAATAGTCCACCAATACGTTGCTAGTTCACATGGGCCTGTCTTGTTTTGGGGGTACCCAGTTGTTTTGGCGGTTTTCAAGGGAAGCCAAAAGGAACCCGACAATTTTCAGGGCCTACAAGAACGACCCACCCGTATGGAGGTGAGAGCTGGGCCCTGGCTGTTTACACCCATTGTTGGTTGTAAAAGGTTAGCGGAAGCGGCAGCACTTTGAGTCGCTCTGCGTGTTCATCTAGACACTTGGCTGTGTGCCAAACGAATGTACCAAAACTGCACCTTGGCACATGGAAAGAACGACTAAGACCTGCATAACCCCAGTTCAATTTTGAGCTACACCCGTCTGTTCGTCTCACTGCGCTTCCTCGAGTTTGAGACTATCCTTTGGTGATTACTCTTTCCTGGACCAGTCGGGGGAGAAAGAGCACCTTTTTCCGGGACTGGACTTGAAAGATGCTCTCCAAACTTTCGAGACAAGGCGACAAAATCGCACCTCTGGACGGCAATCCAAAGCCGGATCCATTTGGGGTTGTGTGTACGGTTTTGTGGGAAACCTGAAAAGGGCGCCACGGGGTCGCATATGTTCTCTTGGGAGTGTTGAGTTTTTCATGAACCCACTGCAGTCAAGGTGGACGCTATTACCCCGAACCCCCCCCCCCCAACAAAGAAATGCCTAAAACAATCCTGCATGGCACATGCGCAAAAAATGCAGAGAAAATTATCCGATTGCTGGAATCTGCCTGAAACACAGGCCTAAGTACCCTAGCTCAACCCGCATTCGCGCGACTAACAAGTGCCAACTCGCAGGGCCGCGAAAGCAGCGCCTCACCAAGAACAACAAGAACAACAAGAACACCAAGAAAAACAAGAACAACAAGAACAACAAGAACAACCAGAACAACAAGAACAATAACAAGGGCAGGAACAGGAACAGGAACAGAAACAAGAACAAAAATAAGAACAACAACAGCTACAAAAACAAAAACAACAAGCACAAAAACAAAAACTGCAACAACAAAAACAACAAACACAAAAACAGTAACAATAACAAGAACAACGCCACCACCACCACCACCACCACCACCACCACCAGCAGCAGCAGCAGCAGCAGCAGCAGCAGCAGCCTGCAGCAGCAGCAACGATCATAACGACAGCAGCGACGACGACATAAACAACGACAAGACACACAAAACGAACAAACAAGCACAACAAGCAAGCACGCAAACAAACAAGCAAACAAGCAAACAAGCAAACAAGCAAACAAGCAAACACGCAAACAAGCCAAACCAAACACAAACAGACAAAACAATCAGACAAACAGAGAACAACTAAACTAAACTAAACTAAACTGAACAAGCAAGCAGAAAGGCAGGCACGCAAGCAAGCAAGCAAGCAAGAAAGCAAGCAAGCAGGCAGGCAGGCAGGCAAGCAGGCAAGCAGGCAAGCAAACAAACACAAGCAAAAAACACATACAAACAAACGAACGAACAAACGAACGAACGAACAAACAAACAAACAAACAAACAAACAAACAAACAACAAACAAACCAACACACCATCAAACCAAAAAAAAACAAGAAATAAACAAACAAGCCCAACAAATTACCATCAATACCAAACCATACCAAAAACTACCAAGCAATACCAAACAATACCTAACACAGAAACAAACAAGCAAACTAGGCAACACACAAAACCAACAAACTGACACAACAACCAAATTAACAATCACACAAACAACAACACAAGCAAACAAACCAACCAACCAACCAACAAACAAGCAAGCAAACAAGCAAACACAAACACAAATAGACTCACACACTAACACACAAACACACAAACAAGCAAACAAACAAACAAACAAACAAACAAACCAAATAAACAAACAAACAAACAAACAAACAAACAAACAAACAAACAAACACACAAACAAACAACACACACACACACACGCAACACAAATAAATACACGCCCACACACACACACACGGAAACACAAAACACACATATACACACACAAAGTACAGGTCAATGCAGCAGGGTGCAGGGTCATGAAGACCCAAATAATGATCTCCAAGGTAGAGGCGTCGATATGTCCGTAGCCCATGCCCAAAGAGCAAATCCTGAAAGCCGGGCGGCAAAATTGAAACCAATACTGGCCTTTACAATGATGGAGCCCCAACTAGGGAGAATGGACTGTGCCTCAGGATGGGCGCCAAACATTGCATGCCACTCGGCTCTGCCAGGCTGAATTGACCGAGTTTGGCAACTCATCAGCGGGTCCCGGCAATGTCATGTCCAGCTCCATAACTTCCTTCTAAGCTCTTCTGGCATCTCTGGGGTACACCCAAACACATAGTTCAGGTTCTGCTTCATATTTATCCTCAAAAGAAAACTGTTCAGGCCAAACGCCTTCATTCCCAGGCATGGCAACTCCCAAGCACTGCCTACACAGTGTTTGTTAGCCAAAAATGAAGGTCCCCGGAATCTTCCTATTATCAATCAATGAATGAGCTGTTTGCTAATCTAGGGATCCCACGCTGTGCTCCTACCAGTGTGCCTGGTTCATGCGGTGCCAAACCAGGAATGGCCAAATCATGGCTTGATCTCAATCTTAAAGGGCCTCCGATCGTGTTGATCGTGTTTGCACCGTGCCTCATTTGGAACCAAACCTTGTGCTTTCCCAAGCCTCTTCAAGGCAATACGTTTCAAGCAAGACCACCAGTTGTGGCGGAAAGAAGCTCCTTTTTTGGCGGACCCCCTTTTCGAGGTCAACGTGTGTGTCTGCGGAGTCCGATGTTTTGCCTCTCTCTCCCTCTCTTCTTAGGCAAAGCAGCACCAAGGCGAACTCCGAGATCTGTGAGAGGTTCAGGGTGGCGAGGATGCCAAGGCGAGGAGTTCCCCCCAACATGTAGACCAACGTAAAAATGCCCAGCCATCGGAAGAGCAACACCTGAGACTGGCAAACGACCGGGTCGCTTTGAGCTCACATGTAAGCAGGGCCCGGGATTTCTTAAATCCAGTTTGTCTTGATGGTGCTCTTTGTGGTTTCCTTTCAGGGAATCCCCAGGCTCGTACTGAGCACCAGCAAGCTGTAACTTATTGTAATTTGCCCAAGTGCCCAACATCAAGCGCGCATATTGCTCCACATGGGGACAACTCGGCTTGCCACGCAACTGCCACTATGTACTTATACCCTGCCTGGAGGCTCCGGCATTCGGAAACTTTTCAGATTGGGGTGCTACTGCCATTGGACCCTCTTCTGCATGGATAGCTTCACCCTCACCTGTGCTGCCAAATGCGACATGAGATGGCATGGCTATAAATGTAGTTGAGCAAACACCTAAAGTCTACCAGAGGGTCCCAAGCCGAATTTCAGTCTGACATGAACCTTGCTGCAAATGCAACGAACGCTGCTCCCGGCTGACGCCCGAGCTGCCAATGTAGCTATCAGCAGGGCAGTCAGGATGGGCTGCAGTGACGGAACAGGAATCTGCATACCTAAGGTTGGCAAGCGACACGACTGCGCAAGCGTACCGTTACCAACAAGTACCCAGTCGGAACATGCCGTGTTTCGTTGCCCATCGAGTGCTTTGCATGAAGGTCAACCATGCCTTTGGAATTCAAACAGTGGTTCCATGGACAATGGAAAACGGGCACTGAGCATTTCACCTACCGCAGCATGCCCTGTCAGTGCGTTGCCTTTCAGCGCCACTTTCCACTCCATGCCTTTAAACCTCCGAGCACTCCACTACTGCGGCCGACATACCCAAGGCAGCAAAGAACAACGTAATGAAGAAGTCGCGGATGTATTTGATCTTTCCTGGCGACATGGGTGTTTGGCATGTGGCACGCCAAATCTCTGCATATGCTCGTTGATCAGGTTCACGTTTCTTCCTGAAAGCATTTCAAATAAACAAACCCTCACTTCCTGAGTGGACTGACCTAAGCTGGTGAAGAATCACTCATTAACAGGCCTCCCCCGGTACCTTGACAACTTGACGTCAACAGTGCCAAGTGCGCCTCTAGAATTTCCAGTGGAGAGGGCCATGGTTTGTCCAGGGGTTTTGCGTATTAGTGGGGGGCTGACCTTTACAGGTTGATAAACTCAGGCAGGACAATTGTTGGAACTTTTAAAGAGTTTTGGCGGCTGCTAAACATGGATGAAGGCGGTCCTGTTGCCAGGCCTTGTGGGTGCCTTCACTGAAGGGACAAATCGACTGCCTACTGCCAAAAAAAAATCGGGACTTCAATCGCAAGAGCCACTTACAATATAAGTTATATAAGATTAAGTAATCTTATTGTTTCTGGCCCTGTCTGGGATCTATGCCTGGTGCTTCTCAGGCTTGGTGCCTCCGCAATGAATTGGGGCAAACAAAATGCTAAGGGGCATCAAGCCTAAGCCCTCTAGACATGCGACATGGCACTGAAGGATCAGCTGTTGTTTAAACATAACAGTCACAACAACTATTTCCTGTGCGCTTCCCCCATCCATGGCAACCTGTTCCTATGTTCCCACCTTTCCAATGTAACATATTCAGATACGCTTCTCTTCCGCTGCAACCCCACACGCGACTGCTCTTTTCTGGACATGACACTCATCTGTGGCCAACCGTCCCTGCTGAGCGAGAGACTCAATGGGTGAACAACCTTGTCCAGTTACAAGCAAGCACCATTGTCATTGTCAACCCAAGTGGCAGGGAATACCCCCCATGTTCTGACTTTGGCAACCCCGAGAAACAATCAAAACAACTCAGTAATACCATGCTCCCAAAAGGCCAAGTGTCCATTGAACTCTGCGCTGTACGGGAAGGTTGCCAATGCCACTCCGGCGATCAACGCTGCCAGCTCCATGCCGACGCCCACCCAAGGAAGCTGTGCGGTGACCTGGTGCGAAATGATGTGACAAAAGGAAACCTTGATGTTTCCAGCACATTGAATGTAAGGGGCCTCCGCTTTGACCCTGCATTCTTTTAGCTGGACTCTACGTAACTGCATACCTGAAAATAGTCGCCCTCACGATTTGTGGGTGAGCCGTCCGGAGCAGTGTCTCCGGAAGGTCTCAGAAAAGCCTTGAGAGATCCCTTGAGGCTCTTGACGCAGGATTCTCAACATCGCGGCTCTCTGACGCTGCTTCGCGGCTCCCATGAAGAAGCACCACGACAAGGAGAGCACCAACCTGGGCATGGGCAAAATTCCTGGACAATTGCCTGGTCAGAATAGTCTCTGGCAATGAAGGCCGATCCTTCAATGTTGGGGGTGACCCTGACAACTAGAGGCCATTGCAAGCTTCACATTTGAGGAGCTAGATGCCTGGTGCACGACGGCACCCCGGCAAGAAATGGTGGAACCATGGTCAGACTGCGCAGCTTCCTGTGGGAGAATTGGCTCGTTGTTGGGGGAAATTTAGCCCCGTCCCCTGATGTCTATGCCAAATTATTGATGCCCTACTGGAAGCTTTGACAGGATCACTCGTGGAAACAACGCGGCAAACTGTAAGCGGTTGTAGGTTCACCTGCAAAGGCAGTACCAAGACAATGTCAAGAATACAGTTTTTCCTCAGGCTGACCTGCAAGCGTCCAATGAGCGTCCATTTCGGCCAAGCAGCATCAGCTCCACACTCTTGGAAGCAAAGAACAGCACGGCGGGCATCACAAACTTCGCATAACCTGAGTGACCGACTTGACGCCACGTAGTCACAAACCATCCTGCTGCGCTTGACTGGGCAAATCAACAAACATGAGAGAAGGCATCCGCCAGCTGGACAAGTCAGACAAAAACACAAGCGCTAAGACGTCCGAGAGCTTCTGGCTTTAAACCGGCCGTTCGATGCTCGCAAATCCAAAGGGCACAATGCCATGATGATCAGCGCGAAGATCATGCCGAACTGCTTGCACAAGCTCAAGAAGTCCGGGCTCGCAAGGTTCGGCCTCGGGCACGCCCGGCATCCGGGTTGAAGGTCGCCACCCAAGAACACCCAAGGAAACCCTGGAAATTGTGCTTGCAGGCTGGGCGAAAATCCGGATACCCAAACAAGATTCGCTTACTGAAGTCCATTCGTAAGTTGGACGCACTTGCTTGAACAGTCTTCTTGGCCATGTGTGGCAAAAACGTTGCCAACAAACAAACTGAGCGTCTGCTGACTGGCATCATTTGCTTCTCGTGTGAGAAGATCTAATCTTTTCCACCATCTACGAAATCCAAGGCATCATTCGCAAGAAGGGTTAGCACTTGCAACTGCTTGCTGCACCACCATCCTGTGCCCCCTCCTTTCACACCTACTGGACAACATTCGTGTGACAAAATGGTGGCCCCCTTTTCAGACCGCATGTCACCAGGGTTTTGAAAAAGGGTAGTATTTTTGGGAACCCGCCAACCAAGCATTTATTTGGAGCCTCTCTGCGGCATATATAGATGCGAACATCGGCATCTGACCAGCAGGTGCAATAATTGTATTGTACTGTCGCGGCCTCGCATGACAGAACACGCTGGCGACGGCTTGGCCGAGGTGCTGGATGGCCAGGAATACCATGGCCCAAATGTCTTGGAAGATCAGGATGCCAATCGTCAGGCCTCCGCTGGATATGGCAGATGCATGTGTGCAAGCAGCGTACCCGCACAACTACAGCCAGCCGCAGCAAGGGTGGCCATAGCTGAAATGGGGCCATGGCCTTCCCATGCTTCCTGAATCAGTGTTTGAGAAGCAGCCTAGAATCTTAAGCAGCAACAAGCTTGGCATTTCTGGCAGGCATGTGACAAGTGTGCACCCCAAGTAAGTGGAACAAGTTGGCCGTGCTCAAGCTGTATTTACATCCTTGCATCCAAGAAGCGTCCGTTGGGACGATCTGTTTCGCCCTTCTCGGACAGCAGCTTCACGACAATCATGGTGGAGGAGATGGCGCACACCAGCGCGCAATACATGGCCTCAGTACCGGGCCAAGTCCTGAACCATCAGCATTTTTTGTGAAATAAAGCGTGCAATGCGTATCTGACTTCCTGAAGTTCCCCACAGCGCGCTTTCCATCAACCTCTCTGTGCGGATCATGTGGCAGCACAAACATGCAACACAGCTTCATTAGTGCCACGATGGTCTCTCGGGGAAAAGTGATATTAAAACTAAGGGCCCGCTTATTCGAAGCAGAAGTGCCTTTTGTCCATTGGAAGGGAAAGGCCGAATGTACAGGCGCGGCATCATGATATCCAGGTTCACCCCTCTTTTTTCCTCTAAAAGCCATGAGGGTCGTCATTCCGGAGAGGAGATTCTGGTTGTAAGGTCTTGCAACTCTCTACAGTCAACGGACCGGAATGTTTGAGACTGTCCCGTGCTGACCTTCAACTATCCGTTCAGTTTGTGGCTCAACTCATGGCTCATCCCAATTGAGCCAAAGAAGCTGCATAACCGCTGCCAAGGCTGAGCCCTGCCGACTGCAAAGCGGTGAAGAGGAGGTACTGCACACTCAAGCAAACTGGAAACCTCAAGGCAGGGCATGGCCCAAGGATCGCGCAAAGAAGCAAAAACTTGTCACACATCATCGCTGAACAGTCGTTGAACTCTACGCCCTGGTAGAGCTTTACCCCGAGTTGTACCCAAGGCAGAATAACAAACACTGGTTGCCCTGAGCTTGGCAGAAAGCTCGTGTATCTGCCGCGTGCACCTGCATGGCAGTTGTTTTTGCGCCTCCTTCTTGTCACTATGTGCTTGCTTGGTGAGGTTGTTTAAGGTTGTTGCAGCCAACCGCCAATGATAACTTTGTTTGTGATGCTTGGTTGTTCTTGGAGTCCCTGGTTGCTGGAGGCTGTTCTTAATTAGTTGATCCGTTCTTTGGCAAGTGGGTAGATAGGATGGGTGTCGCGCTTGATGAAAGCGTAGTTGTGGCTGTCGTGGTCGTAGTTGTGGTCGCCGTGCTTGCCGTTGCAGCTGCAGCTAGTTGTTGCAGGTGGTGGCGGTGTCGTTGGCAATGGTGTCGTCGGCAGTGGTATTATTGGTGCTGGTATGTGCTGGTGCTGGTGCTGGTGGTGCTGGTGGTCGTGATTGTGGTGGTGGTCCTGGTGCTGGTGCTGCTGGAGCTTCTGGTGCTTCTGGTGCTTCTGGTGCTGCTGGTGCTGCTGGTGCTGCTGCTGCTGGTGGTGGTGGTGGTGGTGGTGCTGGTGCTGCTGGTGGTGCTGGTGGTGGTGGTGGTGGTGCTGGTGGTGCTGGTGGTGGTGGTGGTGGTGGTGGTGGTGGTGGTGACGATGTCGCTGCTGCCAAGGGTTGTGATGGTGACGGTGTTGGTGCTGTCGCTGCTGTTGCTGTGTGTTGCCGTGTCTTTCTGTGTATCGCTGCATGTTGCTGCATGTTGCGGGGTTACTGTTCTGCTGTTGTTGAGGTTGTTGTTGTTGCTGCTGCTGCTGCTGCTGCTGCTGCTGCTGCCTGGTCACCGCTGGCTTTGCCGCCGCGGCGGTTGTCGCTTGCTCGCAGGGCAATTGCCGGCCCTTCTGCTTCTCTGTGCAACACGTTGTGTTTGATTGTTTAATATTGGCAGCGTTTTGCAAATCTGATTTCCATGAGCAATGCAGATGATTTGTTATGCTGACAGATCAAGGAGCTGGAAAAGGCCAGTCAGGAGCACTACGCGCCCCATGCGAAGGATCTCCTTGACGTCCAACTCCAGTCCAATCATGAACAGCCTTGGGCATGCGCCAAGCAGAGGTGCTCGCGATCTAAGATAAATACACATCATAAGCAGGAAACCTGTGGTCCAAATCATAGGAGCAAAAAAGCCCGAGCCTTCAAAAGGATGCGGGGGTTTCATCCAATTCGTGTGTTTTGCCTCCACCAACAGCCGAGCGGCAGGAACACCAATCCCAAGTTGGCGATCTCTGCAACCTGCTCATGGCTCTCCACCAAGCTCAAGCCCATTTCCGGGCCAACCACAACCTAAGTTTGCCAGTTGCCGAGGCAACTAAAAGTTGCGCCCGAGGCAAAGGGAGCGATCGCCATCTTTCCCCATGCAGTCTTCTGCCTGTGTGCTGTTGGCTGTTCATAACCTTTCGTTCAAGCCAACTGTGCTGCACTTCGCAGCGAAGGATTGCTGCCTGTTCTTGGTTCAGGGTTGCCTTCCTACTGCGCAATCTTATAATGGCAGTTGAAACCCCAAAGCACCTCCCACACTGACTGCGTTTGCATCGCGCATTGAAAGTAATGATGTGTATGTGTCTGGTGTTGTGACGAGCAGCCCCACCGAGCAGGTATCCCAAGATCAAGGGCTGCTTGCAAAGGCCCACAAAGAAGGCCACCAACCCACAGCTCGTGAGGCAAAAGGCGATGTTTGTGAGCAGCAGCGAAGGCCCAGAACTCAATCCTGAGCTGCCACATTTGTGCCTTCTGAACTCCGGATGGTGGGTCATGGCCTGAAGAGGAACCCTTACACTGGTTGACTGGTTGCCTATATATTCTGTACACCATGAAATGTGGGAGTCGTCAATCTCTGATCTGATCTCAGGATTGCTTGCCTTTCGAAAGCCTGGATTTTCCCACGCCGAACTTCCAGAACCCACTTCTTAGCCATGCGTCGTCGGCGATGGGCGCCGCCGTGCGACTCGCCGTGTGACTCAGCGCTGTGGCCGCTCGGTGCCTCTGTGGCATGGTCACTCGGCGCCGCTGTGGGCATGGTGACCTCCGCTGATCCCCAATCCTTGGCCATGCTTAGTCTCTGGGTCCGGGACCCGGCGAGCATGTGGACGAGGGGGAAGGGTAACAAGCAACGCCCGGCCATTGCGGTGAGTGATTTGTTTTTGCTGTGATAAAACGCAAGGAGAGGTAGCCTGCATTATGACAACTCACAAGCAAAACCGTTGCATTGCTACTTATAATGTAGCTTTGTTAAGGGCAAGAAGCGGTCGAAAACTGGTCGGTGCCCTGTGTGGCATGCTCCGTGGAGTGGTCGCCCGTAGAGTGGTCGCCTGTGGAGTGGTCGCCTTCGGTGCCATGGTCCGCGCCGTGGTCGTCCCCGTGCGGGTCGAGGCCATTGCGAAACGCAATGGTGGCTTCCAGCGAGTCGCCGTAGAAGAACTCTGACACCGGCCCCAGACTTGTAGAGGAGGCGACCAGCACGAATATCACGAAGAGAAGGGCAAAAGAGAATATGAAGAATCGCATAGCCTCAGCTGACGGCGCACGAAAAGCCGCACAAGGCTGCTGCAGTACACATATATATATATATATATATGTAGATATCCTGTGGTTGGTGGGTAATGTACAGGTGCAAGATGTGACCCTCCAAGATCGAACGCCTCTCTGAAGCAATGCATTGCCACAAGCTATCCCGAGCTTTCACGCACAGCACGAAGCAACCTCAACCGGTTCCAAATCAACCGTGGTCCATGGCAAGCCATGAAGAAAACATAGGTGCTGCCCACAAGGTCTCCTCCGGGATGGGTTTTTAGGGTTTAGTTTGGGGTAGGGTTTTGGCTTCGAGTTTTTTGGGTGGGTTTTCGAGCTGAGGGATGTAAGGCCTAGGGTTGTTGGGTGTTGAGGTTTAGGGTTCTAGGGTTTAGGGCGTGCGGTTTTCCAGGTGTGCAGGATTTGGGTGGTTTGATGTTGATGTTTTGCCAGGAGTTCGAAGGCTTCTAGGGTATTCAGCATTTAGGGTGATGCGTACCGGACAGCCTCTTGGCTTCTGCCGGAAAGCTTGTTATGTCGGTAGTGAATACTCAAAGAAAAACACATCACAACAATATTCCCCATCCGGAAAAGCAAAAGGCGAGGAAAATCAAAAACAACGTGGGAAAAATATAGCTCCCCGTCCGGGGGTGGTTGAAAAGCACGATCCCAAGATCTGACAATACTAATCAAGTACTAAACTGAAAATTACCTGTCAATACTAAACCAATACTAACTAATACAGAACCAATACCATGACAATGCTGAGCCAGCAAAACCAACTGAGGCCCCAAACGGCTACATTCCTTCTGCGACCGTGTGCTAAAACAGCCACACAGAATCACACAAACATATTTTCAAGCGGGTGGCAGACGGAAGCCCAACAAGTTAACAATGATAAATGTTTAAGGAGCGGACTTAGGGAAAAGAAAATCAATCGGCCAGCGACGGATACTCAAGAAATACGAAACAAATTCGTAAGACTACGAACCAGTACAATTCTATGGAGTACTGGGCCGGCTCAAAAGAATACTGAAGCAATTCTAAGCCACTACTAAGCAGCGTGGACCGAAGAAGACCAAAGAGGACCGAAGAGGAGGAAAGAAGAGGATTGAAGACTACTTGCGGAGAGACTACTTGAGTAGGCCCCCAATTTGGTTTTAGGTTTTCCTTATTGACCCCCGTGATTTATTCATTACCCAGCGTTTATTGGGCTTGTTGATGAAAAGGGTGTTTCTCTTGCAATGCATTTCCTACTTGCGAAGGGAACAATGATTCTGACTCAACGTGGTTCTGTAGTCAACTCATGGATGCCATGTAATGGCGTGACCTGCCAGTGTCCTCGGTCAATGAGACGAATGCTCCATTTGCCTACATAATTGAAAGAAGAGCATAATGGACGTTTTTGCATGGATGAAAAATAGGGAGTCTGCAAAACTCACAAAATACCCATCCCCTGTTGGTTTCTCGGAAAAAAATCAAGGGCCGGAGGCTAAGCACCAGGTATATCCTTTAAGCCCCTTGGGATATCTCACATCCCCCCGCTCCGTCCGACTCGGTCCGAGGTGCGCGGCCCTTGCCCAGAGCGCTGGCCTTCGCAGCCGTGCTGTTCATCCCCGACTTGATGATGTCTGAGAGCTTCACCTCACTAAGTGGCTGTGGGTCAAAACCAATGGTACCATTTTGGGGTAGGTGCACCACCCATTTGAGTCTATTTTAGTGGGGATTGGGATGTTCACTGTTCACCTCACTAAGTGCGAAGTCCCAAATGGCCCATGTTCCTCAATTTTCCCCCACCTGGCGGGCTGTGGATTCCAAATGGCGCCATTTTCCCCAACGAAAATCAATATTCGGAGCAAAGAACTCACACGCATTTTTGGAAGCCAATGAGGGGGGTCATCGCTCTCTCATCCCATCCGCTAGTCTAGACGTGGATGGGAAAGGAGACAAGTCAGGATGAACATTTCGAGGTTTCCTAAAATTAAAGCTATAATCAGTGGCTAGCAGTTAATTGTGCAAAGGAAGTGCTATAGGAGCACAACAGGGTGATCGGCAAAGAGACGAGCTAGCCGCTCAAAGCATCACCAACACGGAATCCCAGCACTTGAGTTGCTTTCCTTGCCATAGTTCTTCGTTGTCACGCCCATTGGTGCTATTACAGCATGTGGGCGGACTCAATCGCAAGGAGGCCTTGTTGCGACCTCCATCTGTTTGATATGTTCATTTGTATTCCTGTTACTCACGTCATATGGTTGATCACTGTTTGAGTGACTGCAACAGGCTTTCATGGTTTCTTGCGCCTATGATAGGCTAAGGGGCTATTGCTACATCTTGCCACTGCTTGGGTTGCCTTTATCTCGTGCCAAGCTGCTGTTCGCTCCAACTCATTTCTGCTGTCTGTCTTCACTGGCGGCGACACTGGCTCCTCGTTCAACAGGTTCAGGTCATCCTCCTGGCAGGCTTTCGCGATGCATGCCAACTCTCCGGCGGCATTTCAGAATGCAGTCCTCTATATACACTCAACACGGGTGTCTACATCTGCAAGCACGCTCTCGCGGGCACCCAGTTGGAGCACAAAGTCGGTCCGCACGCAAAATTGGGGGCACACTGGAAAGGATGGAATGCTCTCGTGGCGTGCGTGCCTCGCTATGCCGACGTGATTGGGCTGATTGAGGCCACGTTGCCCAAGGGCCAGCCATGCTGGCTAAAGCCAGCACTGACTGGCTGCATTCTGCGAGGCAGCAAGAAAAACTGCTTTGAAACCAAACAGTTCTTCAGTCTGGGGTGGTACAAATTGTTCTCGGTTGGTGGAGGAACGAGCAAGTGGCCCGTGGCCGAACAAGTCTAAGTACTAGGCCAGCATGAGTGAACCCCAGCAACAAGCTTGACAGTTGTCAAGGCTCAATGTCTCCCATCACTCAAGGCCCCATGTAGTCCTGAGTGTGCGCCCTCCATGCCTCCAAACACGATAAGCCATTTACAGTAATTTGTACAAAGTTAGCATACGGCCAAACAAGAGCGATGTCACCTGCCCGGTTTCGAACCAACCCCAGCTTGGTGGTACATCACAAATCTTCCAATCCCCCGGGTCCGACTCTCCTCCTCGCGAATGGTGGCACGCCTGGAGAGGCGCCCACGAAGGTGTACTTGGTTGGGGTCCACCACGTCCTGTGCATCTTGCACAACTGGAGTCAGAAAGAACCTGCCGGGAACTCTATTTAGTGGCGGACGTCACGTATACACGGGATTGATGTTGAACATGCCAAGGCGGAACAAGGGAAACCTTGCGATTTACTGAAACTTACCCAGGATTTGTGGTCCCGTTTTGCTGACTCACTTGATATGATTAGATATGATTAGTGAATCCATCGCGCGGCGCGGTACTTGACAACACCGTTTACACACACACACACCACACACACACAAACATCACACACACACACGCACGCGCACGCACGCACGCACGCACGCACGCGCGCGAGCACCCGCACCCACACCCACACCCACACCCACACCCAGACCCAGACCCACACCCACACCCACACCCACACCCGCACGCACGCACACCCACCCACACACAAACAAACAAACAAACAAACAAAGAAAGAAAGAAACAAAAAAAAAACACACACACACCCAACACCCAACACCCAACACCCAACACCCAACACCCAACACCCAACACCCAACACCCAACACCCAACACCCAACACCCAACACCCAACACCCACACCCACACCCACACCCACACCCACACCCGCACCACACACATGCATGTGGAGACACAAACACGGATACAAACACACACAGACATGCGCTCTTCCAACAAAGTAGACATAAGCTAGACCGTCACAGGTGCATGATGTGAACATGATTTGCTGCAGGAGGCGCTTCGTGCTTGAACAAAGGCTCAACCAGCACCATGTAGCACCAAAGACTCTCCAACTGATGTACAAGCCCATCAAGTTGTAGGAAGTGCGCGCTTCCGGCAGACCTTCCCAATGACATGTTTTTCACTGAAAGGGGGACCTGGCATCGGAAGCGTGAACGTCATTTCCTACACCCCCGGTCCTCATCCAACTCTTCCGTGATTCCCGTATCGCAGGTTTCGGCAGAACTTAGCCAGTGAAGCAACAACATCGTCCAGTCGCGCTCTGAAGGTACGCAGCTCCACTAACCCTCAGCCTACACAATCGTATACCTACAGCGTGGTCTGGTATAGTACCGCCACTCTGGCTTCGAAAGGAATTGGGGCTGATTGCAACTCCCCAAACCAATCACAACTGCAACTCAGGGGCAATTTGACCCAGAAAGAAGGGGCAGTTGACTTCCTTCAAATGGCCTCCACCCTTTCCAGAGCCATGCAAAGCTCTGAGTGGCAGACCCCACGGAGCCCAGGCGGCCGCGGCAGGCGGCGAGCTCGCGGCGCAAGGCGAGATTCATCTCCGACAGGTCCCGGACCTGCTCTCGCAGGAGGTCCACCTCCTCAGCCTCCTGCCGTGCGCTTTTTGAGGTTTGAATCAGCATGAGGAAAAAGCCTATCTTGCCCCCTTTTCGCTCCAAGCAGGCTCCGCTTGAAACCGTAGGCACAGGGCCTAGGTCGGACTGGCTCCTAGCACCTTTCAGCCCGTATTATCAGGCCTTATCAGCTACTATTATACTATTTGCTTTTGTTCAATATTAAGCCTTAGTAGCTCCTGGTAGCTCTTCTGAGACCGTCTTAGGCTTTCTGTGGCGCTACTAGGTCAGCAGATTAACACCCGCAAAGGGGGAAGATAGGGAGCCTTTCAAAAATGACATGGCAAGCGCACTCAATGACCAGTTCTTGCTTGCTCGCTGCCTCTCCTTCTCTCTCGCTCTCTCGCTCTCTCCCTCTCTCTCTCTCTCTCTCTCTCTCTCTCTGTTTCTCACTCTGTCTCCCTCTCTCTTTCCTTGCCCACTCTCTCTTCCCCAAACCAAATCGAGGTACAAGCTTCCTGGCTGATATGCCCAATGTGCCAGGATTCACAAATCCGCCGACGCCAGTCGAGTGTGTAGATGGCAATCCGCAACTTGCTCTTCCTTTACAAATTTCCTGTTCAAGCCGAAGGTTTTTCGGGAGACCATTTTTGGGGAAAAAATGCTGGGTGTCCGACACCCTCTGATTTTCTGGTGTTTTGGGTCTTGGAATTCTTAAAAAGCGTGCGGGGGAGGGTTCCTCACGGTGGTAAGAATCTGTATTCCCAGCATGATCCGGGGTGTCTTGGCGGCATGATGGTGTGGCGATGTTGGATTTGGCTTGTTTGGGGTCTTGGCAGGGGCAAGTGTAGTGACGATCTAAGGAACTGCTCAAATTGGACAAAAAGCGTGTTTTTGCGAACTCCCCACCTGTACAGAACTGTCGCTGCGAAACATCCCCAGCATTGTTGTGCTTTTTAGAAGTCTATATTTCAGGTATTTGACGGGGGATCTCTCTCTCTCTCTCTCTGCCGTTGCGTCCAAAAACAGGAGGTTGCTGCCATCCTTTTTTGATTGATTTTGGAAGACATCAATAAACACTGGATTTTTGCACGCTGCATCCCCGGCATTGCCTGCATTCTCAGCATTCCCCGCGCCCTTGCCATCCCAGCCATCCCTGGTACTTTGCCAATGCTTTGCGTCCGAAGTTAATGACATTTGTGGACGGTCTTTGCCGAAGCTGGATCTGAAGGCCCTGCATTCCACAAGCCAGCAGCCAGATTCCGGCGAAGCCGAGGATTTGATTCGATATGAACAGAGACAAGTCGAGAAAAATGACCACCTAACAACGCTGAGCCGAAGATGCCCTGATTCCTCAGACCCAAGAGCCAATCAGGGTTGAAAGCATCAGTCGTCACACCACGGAGGGCGTCGGCGGATCGCGGATCGCGTAGCGATTTCAATAGTTTTCCAGCTATTAAATGCTCGCAATGACAGGCCCTCAGAATGGTTTCAGAATGGTTCAAACCACTCAGTGCAGCAAATCCCCGAATCCCACCTCCTTGTTGCCGCGTTTGAGATGGACTTTGTCCCCCGAAGGGAGGCATTTGCCGAGACAAACTCCCTCCACCATGGCTCCAGCTGGCACTACTTCCTTCTGAAAACCGAGCCGATCTGCAGGGCCAACATGGCATAGATCATGGCAAGTCAGCATTTTGAAGGGGCCGCGGCTTGCTTTGGTATAGTCTTTTTACACTCATTCTAATTTTGAGACATTGGCATCCCAACTTGCACAAGTCAGTGCTCATCATGTTTGCGCTTCAAACTAACGGCAAATTTGTTGGAAGTTAAACAGGTGCTACCTATTTGGTGTGTAATGTCATGTGGTTGTCAGGCTCTAAATGATGCAGACTAGTTTTCTATTTCCAAAGCAACTACCTGAACTCCTGCAAACATGGATATTTGTCGATTGTGTTTGTTGTCGTTGTTTTCTTGGAAATGTGCCGGCTTGAATGCCCAAAAATAGCTATGGCCTTTTGCAGCTTGGTTGCAAATAGGCGGGAATGACAACTTATACGACCTCCGCAATGCTGGGCTGTGTCTTCCAAAAGCGTAGGACTCGGTTGCGCACTTCAAACCAACCAGATCTGCTTAATCTTGGTGTCCATCAGACTCTGCAAATTTCACAACGGCTCCAAAACCGGAAATCGCGAGTAAACTGGGATGTCCTCAGATCCCCCGCTAAAAGTTTAACATTTGGTGGGTTAAATAGAAACCACTAAAAGGCTAAAAAGCTCAGGAACCGGATGGCTGGGAACCAAGTACAGGACCTTCCCCATGGCGTGGGTCCGTCAAGGCCGAGGTCTGGCGACTGTGGCGCCCGGCCAGGATCCCGTGAACCAGGCCGACAGCTTCGCGCTGAGACGCTGGAAGGGCCAGCTCTGCCAGGGCCTCTGGAAGCCACAGGCGGTTTGACCCCGGCCCCTTTGAGCGCCATGGCCTCTGTTTGGCTACGGGGTATAAGCCCAGTAAACCGCGGTACACATATAAATATATGTGTATAACCAACTAACCAGAAGGGAAACATCTATCTAGCCTTGCCCGCAAAGGGCACATGGATAGATATCCAGAATCTAGCTTGCTAGACCCTCCCGAAAGTTGTACAGCATTGAGCCACCTCTCCGTTCAAAGTAGTTTGTCTCCCATCTCCATGACTACTTCTCACCTCCACGGGGGCTCCCTTGCCCCTCCCCGAAGCATTCATGGTCGGAAATCCTTCCCAACAGGCATTGAACAGCTGGCGTGACCGGCTCCCAAAGGTCTACTTGCATCCGAGTGTCTCTTCTGGTCTTACGAGCTGCTCGACAAGCTCCGCCATGCTTTCCTGCCAAGCGAGACTCATTTCCTACATCAATCTGGCGGCGAGGGCTTTGCTAGATTCCCAGCCCTTCGATTGGTGATGTGTTGCTCTGGTCAGTACTTGTCAGCACCAAAGGGACATCACAAAGCACGTGTTCTCTGTTGGCAAACCAACCATTGGCTCCCTTCATGTTGAGAGAAACCCAAGGTGTGTTCAACACAGTCTCTCTGAAGCGTCTGCATGTGTGTTTCATGCAAGGCCGCAATGATACTCCCCTGCAAACCTAATAGCCATCACGTTTAGGATATTGGATGAGCGGGATCATGGAACCTACCAAGCCATCAGTTTTAACGCAATCATCTTTTGGGTAAACGGCCCCCTTTGCAGTTCCCAAGTTCATTTGCAGAGTAGCTACCATCTATGAATCAAAAGGCATTCCAAGTTTCCATCATGGATTGCTACCCTCTTTGGGTCCCCTGATTTTTGCAGGGTTCTAGGGGTTGATTCCCCATTCTTTTAAACCATCGTTCTTTTCAACAACCGGCCGTGTCTGATGGTTTCCTGAAAAGAAGGATCCCTGGAAAGAATGGGGAAGGTACCCCTAGAAGGGTTCCTGTCAAGAGACGGCAAGGTGACGTCCCGTGGGACGCTGTGCACCGAACCCTCCAGCTGTAATACCAACCACGTAGAAAGGTGTATACGGTCGAAGCCGTTATAGCCGAACCCGTGTAAACGTTGTAAGGGAGAAGGAATAATAGTTACAACAGTGGTCCTGACAAATGCAGCGCAAGCGAAGTGTTTTCCGCTCTCAATGCCAATCACGTGTGAACGCAGCTACACATCAGATCTTGAACCTCACTTGTGTCTTGAGCCAAATGGCGATCAATGGAACTTGGTAAGCAACACAAACACAGACCTCAGAACTGCTTCCCAATTTAGGCACGGGGCCTAGAGGGTTTTAACATCCCCCATTTGGGTCGCATTGTTCATCATGCGGTCCAAACACCACAAAACGTTCCACTGGCCACGGCTTCAGCTACGAAATCGTGTCGTGCATTCTTTTACTTGCTATTGCTACACCGTTCATTCATTGTGAAACATGCCGGGTTCGATTGTATGAAAAGTGAAACGTGCATCCACCAATCGAAGCGCATTCCCATATGCAGGTGTATACAATACACTATTGTCACGTCATTTGACCACCATTGAACATCCCAGCTGCCGCATTTGCGCATCGCGCAGCCGTCATCCATAGAAAATGGGTTGGGCATAAAAGTCCAACAGAGGCGCCTGCTCGTAAGCAATCTGCATATCACCGGCAAAGAAATATCGGTGAGCGATCAATGCAAATCATAGCCATTCCAGATACCAGGAACAATATATATAATGAAAAGGAAATCATCCATGAGGTAATAGTTCCATCCATGAATATCCAGAATGTCATAGTCGTCGGAATATGTAAACATATACACATCCATTCATCTTGGACGCATGAAATCATATCATGACGTAAAGTCGTTCCATCGTAATGATATTGATGAGACGCAAGCAACGGATGGGGACTAACCCACATCGTGCCGTAATCAGCATCTTCACTACACATACCTGTCTCCAATGGACAGTCTGTGAGTGCGTCGACGGAACTCCTCGTCCAAGTTCTTCTGGGCTTCTCGCGCCCGGACACACTTCTTGTTATGATCCTCTGGTATCCAATGCCCTTTACGAAGGCACCAATCCAGCAGAGGTGTGTCGCATTTATTCGGGTCGATGGCCGCAATAATGGCGCTCACGTTGACCGAATAACCATATTTGCCAAGGTTCAGGCCATCCCTCACGAATGATATATACTTACAGTTGAAAGCCAGTGAAAAGCATCTGAAAATAATATCACCCACCGGGTGCACGCGGTCCTTGACCAGGAGCTTCATTTCGTCCTTGGTGACGTCGAGGATTCTCGCTGCAATCCACAGCTTGTAGAATGTATATAGTCCCTCGCATTTGCACACCATCATACGAATGTATTCTTCACGCTCCTCAACCGATCGGAAGACCCTTGTCCGAACATTCTCTGATTGAGAAATCTTCAGTACCGTTGATGGCAAAAGGATCCCTTCCTGATCGTGCTCAGTCATGTTGGGGTATCTTTTGAAGTCGTTGTGGTAAGGGCAGCCCGGCTTCCCCTCGAGTCCGGCATTCAACGTTCTCTCCTCACCACCCTCGAAATGCAATAGCGAAGAGGTCAGGCATCTCAGCATACACTCCCAATATGTCGCGTTCTTCCCTTCTGCAAGACACGGCCCAAATACAGTTTGTATGATTGGGTACCCTGTATTGTTGTCTATGTTGAACTTCACATTGACAGTCGCGCCGCTCAGAGTAATACCCCCTTCGAATGAGGTGTATGTGTCGTGCCCAGCAGTTGGGTTGATGATTGTCCATCTGTCATCATCACCACCGGAGTTCGTGCGGAAAATGGAGTCGATGATCTCGTTGTCGATCTTGACGGCATCGCTAGCATACGACCCCCCACTTGAAGCTCCATGCTGGGGGACTGGCCCACCAGAGGTTTGGCTCCTTTGCCCGGAGCTTGACGCTGACTTCTGCTGTCGCTCCGTCTTCTGCGGCGGTTCCGTCTTCGATGAGCCCATCACCCACCACGTCGGCTCCTCTCCGATCACAAAGTCTTCGGGGTACATCTCCAGTTCCCTCTCGGCTTCGTGAATGGTGCAGTAGTTGTTCTGGTAGAAGTCGATCATGACGTCCTTCTCGGCTTTCTTTTCGATCTCCTTCAGCCAGCTTACCCACTTGCGCCGATCTTGGTTCTCAGCGGCCCTGTCAGCCGCGTGTGGTGCCAAACTGATGGAGTTGATGTTCATCGCAGGCAGCTTTGATTCGTAGATCATGTCGATGCACCACAGGAAGTTCCTGGCGAACTCGACCTCTCGATAGAGTTCCTTTAGCTCATTCTTGTCTTGACGGAAATAAGCTGTGTACGACTGATCCCTAGCATGCCTTTCACCGAGCAATGGCTGCAACCTCCTCATGATGAAGGAAACGCACATAAGCGAGTTGATTGCCCCGATGCACGCGTCAGAGATGTCACTGGGGGTTGACCCACAGATCATCCAGCGCAAAAGGTTGTGCTGGTTGGCTTCTTCATCTCTTCTCAGCGCATATGCGAGGTTCTTCATCGATGCATGCAGCTCATTCTGGTAGATCAGCCCGAGGTCCCAGTTCTTCTGATAGTCGTCCTTTGCACCACGACCGAAGAAGTCGAGCTTGGGGGCCTTGATCACGCTCAACGTGAATACTTTCCCCCAGTTTCGATCTCTGAACTTCGATATTCTCCGATCGTGCCTCTCAAACTCTGCAATTGTCTGGAACTCCTCGGAGCTCCTCCACCTTCTCGACGACGAGGCTCTAGTTGGCTCATCGCTGATGAACTCTTTGTATACCTCCCCGACCTGGGTGTCCTGGTGGAATGCAGCTTTGAACGACCGTTCCTCGTTGTCTTCGGCCACACCTGATGCGAGATCCCAGATGTCCGTGATTGATCTCAGCATATCTGCCCCTTCTATGCAGTACTTGGTGACGTTGAGCAATTCAGGGTTCTTCGCTAGCAGCGATGCCTCACCGCAAAGCTGGTTCAGCGCCGCCACGATCTTCTTCCCCACTCCCTCCAACCAAGCATACATTCGTCAGCAGACAGTTGTCCGAAAACTTTGCTGATAAACTCTAATGCAACCCTCATGGATTGCCCTTCATCCCGCGGCACTTGGCAGAATAATACGCTGAGTAGGCATAGATAGCAGGGACGCCAATGTCCTCGATCCACTTTATGCACATGCCCAGGTCGCTGCCCATCTCCATTCTCTTGGGAATTCTTTTGCCCTCCTCGATGGCGTTCTTCACGAGGTTCCCCAAGAATATTGCCGCTTGTCTGGATTTCCCAACAGGCACGCAGAAGAATTCATTCGTATTGACGACGGTCGCATTGGCAGTCATCTTGATGATATTCTCCAGAACCGGGAAAACCCAAAATAAGCAGCTGCAAATAAAGCCACGGAATTGTCCCAATACGAGCCCAGTTTCTGATTGAGGTGATGAACTGGTCCAACTCCTCTTCGAAACTTGGGGTTCGGGACTGGCCCAGCTCCCCGTTGGCACCAGAGGTTCGGGACTAACCCAGCTCCTCGGTGGTACAGTCGGGGTGGTGCAAATTTCACACGCAGTAGCTTGATGCTTCCGCCATCTCCCTCGCGTAATACAAGCAAGAGCGAGTTTCAATGGTGCCGGCTGGAGGCACTTTGCTCGAGCACGAAAACGGCGGAGGATCACACCCACAATTAACGACGTGTACAACTGGGTTTCTTTGGTTTCACGACCGGCACAAGGTCCATGCTCATGATTTCCATTGCATTTCTTAGACAACGAGCTACCAAGATCAAAGTTCCATGAAACAACTCTCCATGGTTTCTTGATTGGCATGGGTTTCTTAGCATACCTTTGCTTCAAGCCATAGCGACACCCATCAAACTCGTGACTAGTGCCATCATGAACAACCTCATGCAGTCTCTCGTCCTTCCAATAATCGCAACTTCCAGGCAACTCAAACAAAATCGCAGCTCGTTTTGTCATGGCATGCCGTTTGATTTCAACGAACCGTTCAAACAATCTCCAAAATTCCCTTTGTTTGGCCTCGATTTTCTCTGCGGTGTCAATTCCGCGAGTCTTGTTGAGGCGTGCCCATGATGATCCCCCCGTGCAAGGCCCGGCGAAGAACAACAAATCGGAAGGTTTGGTAAGCACATGTCTGGCGATTCTCCCCCCGTACTCGCTCAGTAAGTCATCGACCAAAGTTATGGTGACGACCTGCGGCCCGTTATGGCGGGCAAGGGCAGTGAACCAGTTACGCGGTTCGGAACATGCCATCAGCACAATGGGCCGAGCCAAGTCAACACTGTATAAAGTGACGACTGTGCGAGTTCTCATACCAGGAAGCGAGACATGCACAGGAGCGCGAAGCACACCACCGTCATGTTTAACCATCGCGAGTTCAATACCCGGCGCTAACTGTGGTTTGTGCTTCACCGCAATGCGATACGGAACAAAACAACGACCAGGGACAAGCTGCTCGTGATTGATATGCAGACAACGCATAAGCAGCTTCAACCGGAGCAAAGTTTCCAAAGCAAGGTCGTTGACACATTTTAATTCTATGCGCTCGTTCGACAGTTCTTCAACGAATGCGGCCAGCACGGACTGCATGTCAACATCCCCGGACCCGACGTGAATTGGTCGTGGTCGTGGAGATCGTTCCCGCGCCGGTACAGCAACCGGTACGGGATGAAACTGCCAAACTGCGCGTTCAACCCATCCATCAATCCGCGCACACTGCAACCCAGGGTCAACCCTATCCTCGACCTTGAGCCATGACCCGTTCCTCAGAAACCAAGTGGAACGAAGCCACTTGCTCCCGAACGGTGTCACAACCGCGAGTGGAGGTTTCACGCGCATCAATCTGGGTCCCTTGGCAACGACAACCGGATCATGTCCTTCATGCTCATGCAATCCCTCTTTGGATGTCAATCCGGACCACCACAGGTCTGGGGGCATGATCGGAACGTGTGTGTACGGAAACGTGGGAACTCCGTCAACCGTTCCCGAAGCAGTCTGCATGGTCCCTTTTATGGGATCACACGTGGGTGTGAGCGCCTTGAGGGTATCCGGGTCAGACAGCAGGCTCGGGTCGAGCAGACCAATCTGCAAACATGCATGTTTCCATTTGCGTCCATCACTGAACGCCTTGGTGTAGATGTCAGCCGCCATTCTGTTGGTGACCTCATACGCCAAATACATGTAATCACGTGTGAACATCTCATGCATCCACGAAATGCTAACACCATGGCTTCTCTCAAGGTGGCGCATCGTGGGGTTTCTCCCCGACCGCACGACACCGATCATAGCCTTGTTATCGTCATAGAACACAAAGTTCGGTGACTTCTTGAGAATCCGCTCTAACAACTTTAGAGCAGGCATACCCATCGATCTCATGGCAACATCGGCCGCAACTATTTCGGCCTCGGGAGTGGAATGACTCACACAACCCTGTCTTTTGGAGCTGCCAGACAACGGAAACCGAGTATTGGGCCCTTGTATATTCAAGTGTCCACCAGAGGTGGAACGTAGCGAGTCAACGCATCCTGCAAAGTCAGCGTCCGCATACAAGGCCAAGTGCACATCATCCATGGGGTCTCCGACCCAACCGACCATGCGCCAATGTTTAGTATGATGCACATAGCACATCAAATGATGCAAACCCCGATCATCGGAGTCGGTCCACCTGTGCACATTCCGTGCTAGGCGATTCACTTGCCGCAACAAATCGAAGCGAGCAATCCGCGCACCGTACAGCAACTTCATAGTACGCTAGCGGCATGCGGAGCAAGGTGTCCACGCACGGGCTCCTTCATGGCCAACTCAGGAGTCCCTCCCCGCTGGTCCGGCACTGTGGCAGAACCGTCGGTGGGCACAAGATTGTTACACCAATTGCACACGACTGACGGCCCCTCTTTGGCAGGCTTCCGTGAGACGTGATTCTTTGTTTCTTCATGCAACTCAGGAGTGACAACCTTATTCAACTTTACATCGCCCGCCACCTCAAGATAGCGGTCGACACAGGAACGTAGGAACTGTTCCATGTCATAGGTCACCGTTGTTACGCGGTGTCCGTTCCCGAGAGTGACGTTTCCCTTGCTTTGATTACAACCAAGGTACATGTCAAGTCCAGTTTCGGGCTCGATCTTCAAACGTGTACGCAACATGCTCCATTCTTGGGCAAGGTTCTTTTGTGGTCCTGCCATTTTGAAGTCGTCGACATACACAACCAGAACAAGCTGGAGCTTTTCATGAATGTACACTGACGGCCATTCTTCGCCGATGGGTTCAAAACCAACGGCACGCACCGATTCATCGCAGTGCTGCTCCCAGAATGTTCCCGCATCTGGGTGTCCGTACAGCGCCTTCCTCAACGGGACGACTGGTCTTCTGTACTTATCCCATTTGCATTCATTCGGCACAGCCTCCGGTGGCAATTCAATCCAACACGGCGTGCCTCTCAAGGTGGCCTGGATGTACGCTTGAACAGCGTCGGCCATCTGCACATCCCAACCATCATGACAACCCAAAAAATCCGCCCAACGCGAGGCCTCAAACGAAGCAGGAGAGTTCCCCAAATCTTGAAACATCGCAGCCTCAAAGCTTTGATTCTTCACTTGGTTCCCCAGCAACACGCCTCTACCCTTGAACTTCCTCTTAGGATCACCAACAGGCAACTGTGAGTGCTTTTCAACGCAAATACCATGCGCGCGAGCCATGTGTATCTCTTCCCCTTTCGCTTTTGCCTCCTTGGCTACAGCGTCATATTCACGCACTGCGCCAAGATCGAAGACGCCCTGGTCGATTAATCCCGACCATTCTTTCTTCATCGATGCCAACGCATCAGGGTTGGTCAGCATTTCTTTCCGGCCAACCGGTCTGGACACTAAAGCGTCGAAGAATCGTACAACTTTCACGGCCTTCTCTCTGTGCTGTATTCGCTCAGAAGTCACGCACGGCATCGATGGGTACTTCTTGGCTTCACCGTCTTCGCCTATCGCAGGCATCGCGAGTGGCACTTTTCCAGAAACTACCTCAGCAGACTCCTCCCATTCATACCAGGTAAAATCCGTCGATTCGTCGACCGTTGGATCTGTCCCCGATGTCGTCTCAGCTTCGTCTTTCTGACGCTCCATGACTGATGCAACTGCCTTCGTCCAATTTGGAGTCGACTTTGATCGCTCCTCTGACTTGAACTTCCAGGCATAAATTACTACCAGACACTCAAATTCTTTCTCAAGCTGAACGTTTCGCCTCAAGACGTCTTGGGATTGCTTAGAATCCATGAGAACAACCACTCCGTCAACAGGATTCACAACTATCCTGACCCAATCAAGCTCAGCCAAGTGTTTCCCATCCATTGGGTTCTTGATCTTTGATATGTTCTTCCGCAATCCCCAATTGTACTGCCATTCAACTCCACCCCAGCGGTTTCGAAGCATTGCTCGAATTCTCTTACCACCGGGCATCTGCAATGTCTGTGCCTCTGCCGGCGCAGAAATCTCAGATTCTTTGCTCTTGGGATCTTCTTTCTTTTTCTTGCCACCACCCTTCACCTCGGCCTTTTCCTCCTCAGAGTAGTACTTTCTCATCATTGCCCATTCATCGGGAGTGTATTCTGGAGGTCTCGTTGTCTTCATTAGCCTGAATCCATCTTTCCCGACAGGATATGGTCTCCCGGCCTTATCGATCTTTACCTCCTTACCATCATCGTTGACGTACGTGATGCCATCCCCAGGTAGCCCAGCTGACACATGTGGAAGGTCGGGCTTCTTGACTTTTCCATCGCCCTTGGCATGTCCATCTCCTTTCCCTTTTGATGAGCTTGGTCTAGCATCTTCCTCTTCTGCATGGTCCCCCCGACCTCCGACAAGTACTTCCGGGCCATCGTCAAGCAGCAGACCAGCGATCTGATCGACCTCATCGTCGAGCAGTCGCTTCTCGTCACTCTGCAATAACTCGGGCTCGTAGTCCTCATCTTCGATCAGGCGGTCACGTGCATCTAGACTGATTGCATCGACAGACATCTGTACTTCTGTTGCATTGGGAATGTCAAAGGAGACTTTAGAATCATCCTCTCCGTCTGATGTGGCATTCTCAATCGAGGTGGAACCTTTGCCTTCTTGATGTTCAACTCTGCACCCGCAAACGCAGTGAGTGCCCAAGCGCGGTACTTGTTTGCCCAATGCATCCCGGTGCTCAACACATATCCAGCAAATATACCAGTTTCCCCTCTTGGTTCGAACTTCTCCCTCTTCTCCCCTCGTGCTTCACTCGGCTTGAAGTCTACTAGCGCACCGAAAGGTATCTTCTCGCCTTTGAACTCCTCGCCATGCAGCCTCATCCAAGCACTCGATCCATTCACTTCTTCAATGTTCATGAGATGGCACAGAGTGGTGATGGCCTGCACCCAGTAGCACGTGGGTAGGCCGGCATGTACAAGACAAGCCGAAGTCTGGTCAATGATGAATTGGTTTGTTCTTTCAGCAAGGGAATTGTTCTGCGGTCGTCCAGGCAGCGATAGGTCGTGGTTCAGCTTCAGCTCCACGCACGCATTGATCAGTTCTGGGCCATCATCCGAATATACCTGCTTGATCTTCCTCCTCCCGCAGAAGTGCTTGATAGCCCTGACGACGGAGTCAGTGTCTCTTCTCGCGGTTGGATAAGCCATGATAATTCCGGTATATATGTCCCGAATAATGAGCGCATACCTGCCTTCCACTTCATGATCTCCTGATGCCGTCACAAAGTCGAACGTCACCAAGTCCCCGAACATCTTTACCTCCCTCTTGAAGGCTCCCGTTCGTGATCTGAAGTGTCTCATCTTTGCCTTGACGCATGACTCGCAGAAAGGATTTCGGTACCTGTGTGTAAGCAAATGAGCGATGGAGTTGGCGTCCCTCTTGAGGACTCCCACTTTCCTCTTTATTGATGATCCTTCGTACACATCAACTTCAATTCCGGCATCTGCATCATCCTCATCAACCTCTTCCTCGTGAGCTTCGGCATCACCATGTCGATGTGGGACTGACCCAACATCTACAGGTATTTCCTCAGCTACGGGAGGCGGACGTACCGGACCGGCTCCTCCGGGTGGTCCGAAGTCGAATGCACCATCATGGTGTCCGCCCTCGGCCTCTGCGGATTCACCGACAGCGGCGGGTGTGACTTCGTTGTCATCGTCGCCTTCTTGATCTGCCGCATCGTTCGTTACCATTGCCAATACTTCCGAAAAGTGCTCCTTGAGGTCGTCTATCGTAGGGCGATGCCTGTTACTCCGGAGCTTACCATCACTCACGAGATACGGGATGTCATCCTTGACTTGCAAGTGCACGAATCCCTGCTTTGGAGTGACCATGAAAGGTAGTTTACCAGGCATCCAGTGAAATGCATAACCCATCTTCATGCATCTCCTCCCCACTGACAATACCGTGGGTGTCTCATCCAACACGTGCGGCTCGACAGTCTCGTCCAATTCGTCCACGACTATCTTGGCCACGTCGGACGTGGAAGTGGAACCATTCGCGGTTTGGAACACAATCTCGTCATCATCTTTCACGATGTCGACACCCAGGCTCTTTGCCTTGGCTCGTCCGATGAGATCATGACCACATCCGGTGTCCATCAACCATTTCACCCGTTTACTGATGCACGTTGACATGGCGAAAACGTTCTTCGGCAAACCATGCTGCTTCTTCCAGTCGACGGCCGATTCCTTGATCTCGTCCTTGTTCCGATCATATTCGAACATTATGCTGCTCTCCTTGGTTACTGGGAAGTAGTGCTTCTTGTACACATCGTCTACCACCTCTCTCAGTATCCTCGCTCTTATCAATGATCGTTGGACTTGATAGGCTGATAATTCTCGATGATCACTGCTCTTGAACTTCTTCTCGTCGACGTACACGTACTGATAAGGCTCATTCTCATTGTCCTCATAACCGTGCCATTCCCCTTTTCGTTCCCATTGCCTTCTCTCGTCTTCGAGATAGGTGATCTCTCCATTCTCGTCGACATCGAGTACTTCCTTGAACCACACCATTTTCTCGGGGATCTCGGACTCGCCAGACCATCTCGATGATTCGCTCATCGCGTCGTCATCATGCTCGTGGTAGACAGTCTCGGCTTCATCCGGTTCGACCTGGTCAACGTCCTTCTTGAAGCTGACCTTTCCCGCAGGAGCCGATTGCTTCAGGACTATCGCAGGCATCGCGACGGCCCTTCTTACAATAGCTGGCGCTGCGGCCTTGGCTGCAGCTTTCGACTTGGCTTGCGCCTTGTCGCTTGACGTTGCCGGAGCTGAATTGTTCTTGATGAGCTCGTGCCTGTACTTGCAAGCACTCCCTCTGTCGCACTTTCCCTTCTGAAACGCGAAACATGCTCCATCATCCCTCTTTGGTGACGATGATCTGGATTTGGACTTACCTTTTCCTTTCCCTTTGGGCATGTTCTCCAGCTTGTGCTCCGTCTTCTTGCTGTGGGAAAATGTGCATTCATTCCCTTTCACGCATCCCTTCGCCGATTTGAAGTGATACCAACAGGGGTTATCTTTGCCTCCGCCCGGACTCTTGCCTCTGTCGCTGGCACCGTCGGACTTGCCGTTCTTGCCAGCGTGGCCCTTTGCTTTGGCCTTTGGGAGTACAGGAGCAGCATCAGGTCCACTGGGTTTCCCCTTTCTGCCTTTGCCACCCTGGTTCTCCTGTTTGCCAGTGGCTGGGGCTGCATCCCTGCCGCCCGACTTCATCATCGACTTGACCGATCTCTCCTTCATGTCAAGCATCAGGTCCTCCCGATCCGCCTTGATCTGATGGTCGATCAATGCCAACAAGAATTCGTACGTCTTTTGAGGATGCTTGTCCGGCAGTCTATGGTAGGCATTGAGGCCGAATTCCATCTTCTTGCTCCCCTTGATCTTCCTGTAGAGGATATCTCTGAGAGCCAATTTACTGGGTCTGTCCTCGCTCCTCATCTTTAGCAGCAAATCATACCACTTGTTCCTGAACATAACCAAGTTCTTGTCTCCAGGAAAGTCAAGGTTGAATAGGTGCTCGATGTGGTAGACAAGATCCGTTCTATCAGACGTTCTGAATGATTGCATAACCAATGCCACCAACTCTCGTCCCTTCACGATCACCCCTTGTTGATGTCGTAGTTCCGAGTGTCGCGTAGCGTCGAGGTACACATCTTTGGCTTCGTCAGGTGCTTGTTTCAACATATTCTGCATGCCCATGGCCATCTTGATATCTATCGTAGCAAATCTGTCGCCACCTGAATCGCTAAGCATAGTCAGGTCTGGGTTTAACCCAAGAGCTTGTTCCAACCATTTCGTCCATGTGTCGGTATCTGGATCTGCGCATGCGCTCAGAACATTCATCAGCAGTTGCATCTTCCAGTTATCAAGTTGCTGGATCTTTGGCCAAGTAGGAATAGATACCCTCTCGGCTTCTTTCCTCGAGATCCTCGGTCTTTCGTTCTTGACCTCTCGATCATCCCTCGATCTTCTGCGCCTCCTCCGTGTTCGATTGTCATCTTCTTCCTCTTCTTCTTCCTCGTCTTCTTCATCCTCTTCGTCGTCGTCGTCCTCGTCCTCATCATCGGGTGGGTCATCCGGAGGTCCTCCTCCGCCACCTGTGAGGCTCAACTGACGTCGACTTGCTCCCTGCCTATTTCCATTAGGCGAGAATCCACCGTAATCCAATGGGGGTGTAGTACCGTTGTTTCCCCCTCCATCACCACCACCAGTCGTAGTAGTGGATTGTGGGACATGTCCGACAACCCCTTGCATCTGGGATAGGTGTACATCGATCATTGGATCACCAAAAGACGGAAAGAGAATCGAACCTGGCATTAGCGACGAATTAGGGGTCAGATTTGAAGACGATGACGGGACTAACCCAGCCACCCTCTTGTCTACCCTAGTTGAATTAGCTTGGGGCCCTCCCTCAGCGCGTTTCACTACTGCTCGTTCACGATGACCATCTTTACTGCTAGAGGCTTCCTGTGTCTCCAGCTTCTTGAGTGCACGTAGTTCCTCATTGTCAGCATCGAGTTGACGAACAAAACTCTCTTCTTGCTTGAGTGTCGCCTCCCTTTCCTTCAGTTGTCCCTGAAGCTCATGCATCTCCTCAAGGTACTCATCATACACTCCCTTAGCTGTCAATCTCCAGTACTCAGCCTCCTTCGACTTCTCGTCCATCGTGCACCGTTCTTCTTGTTTTGCTTCTTTGACCTGGGCTAACTCCAAGATCGCATCTTGACGATGACCACCCTCGATAGCAATCATCTGGTCCTTCATCGACACGTCGGATTCGTACTGTTTGACGATCTCTTCCTTCTCACGAAGCAAGCAATCTGCTCTCTTTGGTTCTTGTTCCGCGAATACTGTAACGTCGTTCAGTCTCGCCATCAGCTGTTCCCTGGAGTCCTCCATAGAGTACGTCTCGGGGCGTTTGACGAGTGCGTGCTCCAACTGTGATTTCAGCCTTTGGACCATCTCCTCCTCGTTGAACTTCTCGATAGATGTAGACGATTCGATGCCTCTGATCTGTTGCTGATAAACTGATATTTGCTGCGAAGCTTCACGGTGTATCTGATTTGCATGTATAGCTGACTCCTGCGCGGCCGACTTCTCGCTTGCCATGTAGGATTTCATCACTGCAATCTCCCGCTTCTGCTCCATGATAGTTCCTTCAGCTTGTCTCATCTGTTGCATTATAACATTCGACTCCATGTCTTTCTTTTCCCCGTACTGATATGCGTTCATTTCCACCTTGCGCATCTGTTGGGCTTCCTCCTCAAACTTGCGCCATGCCTCAGCCATGTGGTGTTGGTGGTGACTCACTAGATGTCCCGACTGCTTGCTGGCAATCTCGCATCGTCTTTCCAGCTCCTGGATCCGGATGGTGCTCCCATAGTCTTCTTGATGAAGATTCGCCATCGCTGCCGACATTTCATCAAGTGTCTTTTGATATTCCCCGATCTCCATCTCCATCTTGTTCTTTTCCTTAATCGCGGCGCGAAACTCAGCACTGGTGGGTGATTTTGACCTCCCACCTTTTGATGTTGACCTCACGCCCTTCTGCGACGTCCGTGGTGTCGCAGGCGAAGATGACGATCTTCTCGGTGGGGATTCTCTTTATTCGACTCCTGATGAACATCGATCTGCTTCCATGATCTTGTGGGAGTGGATATGTCGCTGAATAGCGCGGATCCTCCGCTCCCAGGTTCATCCTGTGAATCTGCGATCATATCCATCACCGCAGGAAGAGCCATCAATCCACTAGATCCCTCTGAGCTGCTGTTTCCAAAAGTTGCAGTACTTGGGCTCGCTGAAGATGCCATTGTACTGTGTAGGTTATTGTTCCTTTATTGTCCCTGTACCCGCAATAAACCAGCTGTCTCTCTGTCCAGTGTAGAGCTTGTCGATACGGCTGATAACCTGTCAAGAGACGGCAAGGTGACGTCCCGTGGGACGCTGTGCACCGAACCCTCCAGCTGTAATACCAACCACGTAGAAAGGTGTATACGGTCGAAGCCGTTATAGCCGAACCCGTGTAAACGTTGTAAGGGAGAAGGAATAATAGTTACAACAGTGGTCCTGACAAATGCAGCGCAAGCGAAGTGCTTTCCGCTCTCAATGCCAATCACGTGTGAACGCAGCTACACATCAGATCTTGAACCTCACTTGTGTCTTGAGCCAAATGGCGATCAATGGAACTTGGTAAGCAACACAAACACAGACCTCAGAACTGCTTCCCAATTTAGGCACGGGGCCTAGAGGGTTTTAACAGTTCCTCTATTCCCAACATCAGCTGCCCTGCGGCGACTTGCCGGGGTGCCGCCCGCGCCTCGCAGAAGTTCTGCAAGGAGCCCAGCACGCCCTCGTCGCTGTCCAGCAGCGCCTTCCGCCGTATTCCGTAGATCACCTGGTCAGCAAAGGCAAGCCGTCTACCCGAAAAGGGGACAATCCTTACATCATAAAGCACCCCACGAGAAGGCCATTTTGAGCAACACTCCTCTTTTTTGAAGGGAGGCTATGCTTGATACCCTGAACCAAGAGTGAGCTCATTTTACCAGGTGCGCGTTGCCTGCCGTTGCTGGTCCAACACCTCGTCGTACTTGAACACGTCCTGGCGTCGGGCGGGTCTTGTCGTTTTGGGAACACTGCCGCCCAAAATGTTCGAAAAAGAATGCCGTGTCAGCCTGACATGTGTGGACCAATAATCAACCCAAGTCTGAAGCAAAGAATCGCGAAAAGGGCTGTTTGAATGGTTCCTTCACATGCTTGGCCAAAGTGTTAGGGTGGCTGGACCATACTGAAGGATACGATGCGCTCTGCAAGCGGCAGTAACCACCCCTCAATTGCTTTGCATGCATGCAACTTCGGCATATCAGTGAAGCGATCCCATCTTCTGCGACCAGCACGAACTGCTCTGCATCAGTATCATTCGTCCTTGCGGATGCCGAAGAAAAAGCCTGACAAGCGCTGAATAGTCGTGCAAACATGGCTGCGCAAAACAAAAAAAAACATGTTGAGTCTGAGGCATAGATATGGATTGCAAGGGCAGCAACGAGCAACCTACGCAACCATGCAGCTCGTTTCCCGTGTCACAACACAGTCTCAAAGGGCATGTGTTACAACCCCCATCCAGTTGTTTGGTTGCTGATGCTTGCCCTTCAAGGCTTTCGACGAAGTGAGCGCCCCATTTTGAGACAAACCCCCCATCGCAGCTTCAAGGTTCCCAACTAGCCCATGCCAAGCAACTCTGCACCTGGTTCTGGGCTTCGTCCAAAGCACCCGAGATCAGTGGCGAGACGATGGGGACATCGTCCGCACCGCCCATCTCTGCAGTCAGCGCACGCACGGCGTCGCCGCCGAAGACCCGGAAGACCTGTAGTACTCAACGTTTACGTCGTCTTTTGCGTGCTGTGTGGTTGGTGTGGGTGGAAACCAAAGAGGTGCTAGCATTCACGTTGCTTCGCGAGGGAATGACGCAACTGCAGAAAACCTAGCCTCACACGATCCTGCATTTCCAGCAATCGAAGTTGAGCAGCTGTAAGTAGTGACCGCATTTTGCCGCAAAATTGTCATCACTCGCAGCCACACCCCCAAAACCGATCTCGCCTTATCCCCCAGGCTCAGGTAGAAACGAGAGCTGCCAGGGTCGCCTGCGATTGCAAGCGCCATTTTGGAGCACCATTGGCCGAGCACCAGCTGCGTTTTCCGAGGAACAGGTAAACAGTAAGAAAGCGCTGCATACAGCCAAGCGTTTATGATCACACTGTTCTCGTCGGCGAACTTTGAGCGAACCCACTGACAGACCAAATAACCATGCGAGCCAGGAAAACCAAAAGCAGGAACCAACTATTTGGGGGCTCCATTTTTGCTATTCTCTGCAAATTGGAACGGAACCAAAAAGGTGGTACCCCAAAAGAAGATCCGTCGAAAAACGATAGCGATTTGGGCTTCACGTTCGTCTGCTGGAGAGCATTGACGAAACTAGCGCCTTGTCGACCAGCGCGACCTCGCAGCTGGTTATCAATGCGCCTGGCCTGCGGCAAGGTCATGGAAGGAGTTGCTCACGTTCATTATTTTGTTTGTTGCAAATCCTTCCAATCGAAGTTAAAATTATGGATCTTCGTAATCAGAGACATTCGTGTCGGGAAAGTTGGCAAAGTGGAAAGCATGAATGGGGCTGCTCCCGGGAAGGGGGAGCAGGGAACTCCACCCGAATTCTATAGCTTCGCCTATGTGGGAGAAGGCATGGTTGTTGAACCAGGTTCGGACAAGTTGAACTGCAAGAGCAACACAATGAAGGGTTGCTCCATGATTGCCCAAGCCCAGTAGTCAAATATTGGTGCGGAATCGATATTCATCACCACGTGATGGGCAAACACGGCAACATGCCGCAGTGCATAATCATGATTCTAAATCGGTGCTGGCTACGTGGATTTTCATTCACCGCGAACCGGCATTGTTTGACATTGAGGCGCATGCTCTGGAAATTCGCATCATCTTGCCGCTTTGACGATGGTTCTGTTCGACATATCTTTGCTTTAGACATGGCTTTTGACATGCTGAGCAGTTTGCGGTCTCCAGGCGGCTCTTCCGCGAAGGTGGCCTGTCCTGTGCCGCCCCCGCTACTGGTTCAAACCCCAGGCAAACACAAACACTTTTGAACATGTTGGTTGCCGTGACCCCTGAAACAAGTCGCCCAATCAAGACGGTGTTGGATTCTTTCTGGAGCAGTCAGGAGTGTCCGAGACACGAAACCTCGGCCTCGTGGCGTTCCGTGCCGAGCACGCAAAGGCCCCCTAGCTGCGCCACCTGAGTACCCTCTTGCCTGCAGGCAGCAGCCAGCAGCTCGGCCGCCTGCGAGCGAGATGGTGCCCTTTTGTGGGGCGGAGGGAAACCAAACGCCCCTGTTCTCACACATGCCCACATTACATACCCTTTAGGTAATGGCGACTAGTTGTGTCTCCCCCTTCGACACCCTGGAATTGCGGCTTAGGGGTGGTGGAAACTATCTTAGTTGCCTTCTGGAGTCGCCGGCATCTTCCCCACAAAGAAGGCACGCCACAAACCTTCAATACTCAATACACGAAAGCCATAGCAAAGATGGCTTGGTGAGGCGCAAATTCTGCATCGGGATGCAATGTTTGGGCCCTTGCTATTGCGCTGAGTACATGACTTCCGTGATTTCCCTGGACTGTTTCTTGTTTAAACAATTTTCAAGTAGAACGACGGGTACAAGCCACTGGAACATTCAAATCTCACCGGCATCACTATTGAAATTGACTTGCTGGTGCTCAGCAGGGAATGAGGGAATGACCCTTACAAACCATCCCGTGTGGTTTCCTTTAAGGGGACCCCCAGGTTCATTCCCTCATTCCCTACTGCTCGCACCAAAGGACAGGCTGGAACGCCTTCAAGTTCCCAGGCGCCTTGCGATAAATCTCCTGGAGGGAGCCCAGAGATGCTCGGAAGGCACTCGGGCTTGAAGGCTCCTGACAGGGACTCGACCCGAAGATGTGGATGTGTGCATATCAACATATTACATATTAATATATGTACAAGCATGTGATGAACTGCGTACATGTACTATGCATTAATTATACTCTATGTGCGCTTGCCGAAAACCAAATCAGGAGCTTGAGAGTTAGCCTTCAGCTTAAAGTGCAGCTGCGACACGACACTATTTACCTCTTGGCACATGGCAGTGCCAAGGTTCTTGGTTCATGCGAACCGTGGCTGGTTCAATCGCCAGTCCGCGCCTCAAAGCCATCGCACACCGCTGCAAGCGCCGCCTCCCAGCTCGCAGTGCTGGGAGCATTGGCTGCCACCATCTGCAGGCATGAGATGGCAAAAGCGTGACGCCCGGGCAACTCACGCAAAAGTCTCTTGGATATCTCTCTCACGTTAATGTTTGAATGATTCGAACTACTGTGGAGCTCCCAAACCAGCACATTGAGGGCGTCATCACACCCTGGAACACATGGAGAGCTGGCTTGTGACAGTGAAGCAAAGACATGACTCGTCTACTCGACACACCACTAGAAGTCTCTTCCGCCCAGCTATAGAGCATCTTCTCCTTCAAACCAGCCACCTTCTTGCAAATGCCTGAGAACGTCCAAACAGCCAAATGTTTATTCCCTCACCTGCCCCAAGAAGAAACTTGCGACCAGGCTCAACGTGGCTATCAGTGGGAAACCTGCGCGTTTCAAAGTGGCTCTAGTATGCACTATTCATAGCATGGAACGATCAAAGAGGCCGAGCTGGCTTTGACGCATCTTCCTCAAACATGCAGAAATTGGTATGTGTCCAAATAGGGGGACCCCCCTAAAAATGTGGTTGTCCTATTGGAGTCACCTCAAACCGAGGTGAAAAGGCCACCCTCAACATCCACAATCCGCCCGCCTGTGCAGTGGCAGTCAGCTCCTCCTGCAGCTGCGTCGGCAGTGACCGCAGATCCGAGGCCGCCGGCGCCTGACGCGGATCCAGTGGCTGAAACGTCCCCGTCTGGGTTGTTCGACCTGGGGGGGGGTTCCGCAATCATGGGAAAAAGTGTGGACACCACGAGGGTGTTTTTTGTTTTTCATCTTCATCGATGAAGGCCCTTTAATGTTGAAGAACTGGTGGTTTTCGTCGAACGAGTGGTCGCGAGCACTGGATGCTGTGCCCCTAGCCTAGCGCCGAGGCCTGGAAACCAAAGGCCCCCGAGTGCCGAAGACATGTGTGCTTGCCGTGAGGCCAAGCTTGAAATTGCTTCATGCCATGCATCAGCATGCGTGTTGCACATAATATCCGCCGCTCAGATTTGCATAGAACCAAGACAGCAGAATAAGACCTGTCAAGGCTGCCCCTGTTTGGGTTCCTTGCTAAGTGGGCGAGTATATTAACGTGTATCAACATTACTTCATGCCCAGTTTGAGGCAGTGAGGCTTACAGCACATCTGCACATTGACAAGCCGCCCCTCGATACATGCAGCAAAGCTTCCAACTGCATAGCTTCAGGTCGCAGCATTCAAGCCAAATCAATGCTTTGTCTTCTTTCAACAAAGCAAGTGAACCTTTGCCACACTGGAAGTGAATGACAGTGGGAAACTAGAACGGAGTTCGTTCCAGCAGCTCGACAAGCCTACTTTCCTGTTGGCTGATCAGCGTGCCTTCAACATGGCCAGTGACAATAGAGCCTGGGTGTGTCTGTTTTGGAGCGTACCTTGTCGGGTTGTTTCGAAGTGATTTCGAGGGGATCTCCCGATCTCCCATTTTGGGGCGCCCTCCTTGACAAAATCTCGCCTCCTCCGCAAAAGCACGGCGCAGTGCGGCCTGCGAATCGGCAGATTCTATGCAACCTATCAAAACAGCTGCTTCACTGGGTGACAGCTACCTCTATTCCACTATAACTGACGTCACAAAGTCAAATTGAGTCGAAAGAGATGTACAACATGCCCGTCCCGCGCATGAGTCGAGACCAAGCAGCAGGTGCCTGAATGTGCAACTTTGCCATGGCTTGGCCGTCACCACCCAAAATAATGTCAGTTCCGCGTCCTGCCGTGGCCGAATCGCCCATGCAAACCCCAACAAGGACCAAGCTTTGTCACTCGGCACCTTCAGGTTCCATGTTGGCGGGCTGGAGGATAACTGAGGCCTTGCTTATTGGCCAAGTTGTGCTTCCAGCTGCTAGATGGCTGTTCCCAGGCCGTTCTATCTCATGCATCCATCAAAAAACAGCGTCAGGTAAAAACCACTCAGCTCCAGCATGGAAAAGGAAACGCCGCCTCTTTGCCTGCTCGAAACTCGGCAATTTCCGTTCAGCTAACTCACAGCCACAGCTGCATTTCGCACACCGCAAAGACTTTACCCACATTGGGAAGGGGGGCTAGCACGCGGGCCGCACTTCCCTTCATGAAGCCGCCAATGGAGATCAGCAGTTCAAGACACCCATGTCACTAGAGCATGCTTCATCACCAGCGTGTGCGCCACTTGGAGCGTCCCTTTTTTGAACTTTTAGCCGGGCCCAAAGGGAAATCACCCGTGTTGCCTCTTCCCTAGGGCTCTTTCAGCCCGGGCCGGACTTTTCCCCCAAAGCTTCTCCTGCCATGTTGGTGGAGATGGTCACGGCGCCCAAGCGCCCGCCAGCTGCAATAATCTCCTTGGCCCACAGATTTGTTTTGTTCTTCAACAACTCTTAGGACGTCATGTCATCAAAGGTGGCAACTTGGTGCCTTGTGTCCAGAAGCAGTTGGCATGTCTGGAATGTGTTCTCAGTCTAAGCTAAGTGTCTGCCTCTCTTGCCGCATTCTCCGGCTTAGCATTGAGAAGGTGGTATGGTATGCCTGCGTCATCCAGGTGCCTCGCAAGCAGCTCAGAATTCCTCGGCTCGGCTGTGATCGATTCAGCATCATTCAAGGGCAAATGTCCTTCACAAAGGGTACACCCCTTATAGGTACCCCAGTTGTCTGAAATCGCACACCATCATATTGTACAATTTGTTGGGCCCAGTTGGCATCGTCTCAAAATTTGGAAACCACACGACACACACACACACACACGTACCTAACGAATAATCCCACAGTCAGGATTTACGCCCTACTCCCAATTTCATACAACTATACAATGTGTTTGCCTTACAAAGGGCAACTCCTCGCAAGCTGCATGTTCTAGATTCAGACCCCATCGAAAACTTCGAAAGCTGCGATCTACCTTTTGGCGGACGTCGCGCCGTGGAACTATGCCACTGCTTCTAGCAGCAACGCCCCCTGTTGGGTAGTCAAATTGCCTCCACCAGCGCTGCAACGAGCTGAGGAGTTTTGCTCACCTTCTCTTTGGCCTTAGATGTCTGGAGCATGTGAGTGCTACAGCGAGACACCAAGAACTTCAGTACCCAGTCTCCCCTGACAATAACACGAAAGGCAAAGGAAGCTCCTCAGTTCAGGCCTGTATGCACGTCTCTTTCTTCATTGATTTCTTTCTTTCCTTCTTTCTCTCTCTCTCTCTCTCTCCCTCTCTCTCTCTCTCTCTCTCTCTCTCTCTCTCTCTCTCTCTCTCTCTCTCTCTCTCTCTCTCTCTCTCTCTTGTTCTTCTCTTTTTTTTTCTTTCTTTCTTCCGTTGCATCCCGAGACAAGACAGCACAGCCAATTGCTTTGCGGAAAAGTCTTGACAAAGCTGCACATAGCTGCACCACTCAAAGGGGCACAAGACTTGGACAAACAGGTGCCAGAAGTCGCAGCGTTTGGCGGCTGGCGACCAAACGCCAAATCATTGACAAGCAGCTTCCTCCAGGATGCTGTGAATTAAAGAAATGGCCCGATGCTTCCTCAGCTCCTGGCAGACACGCTTGCGCTGCGACTTGCATGCTCTCGCAATGCCTGGTTGGGCAACAAGGGGATCTGAAGACTTGCGCAAGGAGGTATACATCAGGGTAACGCGTATGTGGTTGATCTCATAAACGCAAGCTGCAAAATCCTGCAACGAAAGCCCCTGGCCTAAGAGAAAATGCCTCTCAGTCCTGACCATATGTTGCGCCCCAGCCGATGCAACCAGAGGAGTGTGAGCTGGGGGAAACTCCAAAGTGAATGGATCCTGGCCCGCAAACATGAAATAGTTGTTGGCCACAAGAAGTGTTGCTGGATCAACTCGGCTGACTTAAAGTTGCGCGTGGTGAACCACAGGCCAAACAGTTCGCCGGAAACCGTTGCGCTCCCGCAAAATGTCGACCACATTCTCCGGGCACATCATCTTGGAGAGGCTCGCAGCGCAGGACTCTGCCAGTTGCGTAAGTCCATACTGATTGCCTCACTCCGTTGGGGTGGACATCCGGGATGGCCATGTCAAGACTCCGTACACATGCGGGCCATGGTCATGGCTTTCTCAAGCAGACCCCTAATTACATTGGCCGTAGCCGATGCCGATGAATTTGGGGCTCTGGTATGCCACAGTCGGGAGTGTTGCTCAGCAGGCCAACCGCAGGTGATTCAGCTGCCAAAGAGCAGCGGCATGCTGCCAGCATAGAACGGCGGTTTCCCAAAATAGAGGACCACCCTCTAAATCAACTATGTTAAAGGGAAACGCAAGAAAACCGACCATCTTTCAGGGTCCCCCAGTTTGAGAAGCACCTATAAAACTAATGCAGCGACTTCAGTGAGTAACAATGACCATGAGGGACCATCAATGACCAATGCCGGCAACCATCCTCCCAAAATGCAGCCTGCACATCTGGTTGGTTTGAATCCAAAGGACAAGCTGCCCACATCCCCTGGCCCTATGCCAAGAATCCGAGACAAATCAGCTCCCCCAGCTGCTGCACAGAGCTACTCTCAGGCGCCTCACCAGTGTAGATGTGCCTGGCACTTGGCTCGCCCCTTTAACCTCCCAAGGGCCCACTGAGGGGATGTGTGATTTGAGCAAACTACTCGAAATGATGAGCGAATCACATGTCCAACTGCGCAAATAGAGACGTCCAATGTGTCATTGAATCTCCCTGCTACACAGCTCCAGCCTTTGGAGCTTGCAACTATTCGTAGGTGTGCGCGTGTGTCTGTATCTATGCCATTTGTGTGCATTTGTGCATGGATTTGCGTGGCATAACCCCTTCTCCATCCTTCTCCGTTCATTAAATCGATTAAATGAGGCTTGTTAAAACGTGTTGCTTCCCAGAAACTTGTCACGACCTGGATTTCTTAGAATGAAGAGCTGTGAACAATCGTGTTGTGGCGTTCCGCTAAACATTGCACATGAGTTGAAACCCATGTGTGGCGGGGTTCGAGTCCGTGCCGCGCCCATATCCGCGCGCCCCGAAATCCTCCCTGTCGGGGACGCGCCGATTTCCTCCCCCTGGGCCCCGCCAAGGTTAATATCGGGGTATCGGTCCATTGGCAATCGAATCTTCCGAGCACAACAGCCCTGAGGACAAATTGTGTTCGTCTTCATAGTCCTGATAGGTCCTGATAGTGGTCGATCAGAAATGCCTCCCTTGCAAAAGCAAAACATCTCACTTTCCTCTGCCAGCAGTGTCGATTTGTGCAGGTTGGTTGGTACTGAAGCTGCACGCTCCATACTTTTGGTGTTAAGCCGGCCCCATCAACTGCCGGCAGAATGCGGCAATTGATTGACGCAGCCCAACATGGTCGTACACAAGGTTGCAGGTTGCGTTCAAAATCTTCAGGGTTTGTCCTTTCTTTTAGATGGAAATGGAGAGCCAGTCATCCGAAAGGCTTTCCGTCCATTGGCGTCACAAAATTGGATAACCCTTTTTTCCTCATGGTTCCTCGGATTCACCACCCAAACCAAAGCATGGCCTATGCAGTCTCTTCCAGCTACCCTTCCTCCCTGAAACCTTCTGCGACAACCAGCTGCTGGCGAGTCTCTCTAACATCTTCTGGAGCGCATCAGTGCCTGAGCCCACAATAGATTCTTTGCCTGCAGGCAATTTGCTGAGACCAATCCCAAAACCATTTAAGCCCAGGATATGCGTTGCCATGGGTGCAACGCCTCGCAAGTGCAATCCGGGAGAAAGTGAGTGGCTTCAATTCAGGCTCATCAACGAATCACCTGAGTGCTTGCTTCGCTAGCATGCACAAAGCACGGAGTGTCTGTCTCACGCGATCAGCGCCCAAACGAATTTGGATCTATCTAGGTCACACCGCCGTGGCCTGTGTCGGCATGAGGATCTACAAACATGGTTTTACAGACTCATGTGGGCCGGTAGTAAACGCCACTCATTCTGAATCGGATTCCAACTCGGATTGACCTTGGGTGACCCTAAATGGGCTTAACTAACAAAGGGGTTCTAGGATGCTGGGCGCAAGCTGGAACCCTTGTCTTAGAACTCATTGAAGTCCCCGTGGTCCCCTGACAAGCTGGGCCCCAGTTCTTGGTTGGGTTCCAGCTGCTCGCGTTGCGGATGACGATGCGCTGCTCGATACCCTCCACCATCTTGGCACTGAGCATGCAGTCGAAGACCGCGCTGCTTCGCGCCAGCACTGCGCGGTGGCAAGGCAGCTCTCGGCCTCGGCATCGAAGGGATTCGGCATAGGGCCGAGATAGCCAAGGGTCTAAATCCTCCATCTGCAACTTCAGGTTCTACAAAAGTTCAGACACCTGAAGTGAGAACAAGTACAGGCCCTCAAGGACTAAACTCATTTTACGCTCGAATCCACGAAACTATTGGTGATTTGCGTTGTTTGTTTCTGTCTCCCCCTCTGCGTGAATGAACGCCACACCCTTATTGACACTCAGGGACCTCTATGAGAAAAAAAAAAAAACAAAACATTGTCACGGATGAGGTTGCAAACCCCCTTGTGAGGTTGATAGAAAATTCCCAGCCAAATGGCGCGCAGACCTTGTGAGGTTAGGTACAATAGCAACTAGAAAGCTATCTTCACGGCTACTTGCTTTGCGCATCAGCCAACTTCAGCAAGCTCAATTCGTCCGTCAAACAGTCCCTCATGTAGGGACATCTTTGTGATTCATAGCGCTCTCTGTGAGAATCACCACAGCAGGCCATCCCCTATAAGGTTTTTCAGAGACGCCCTCAGTATCACAAAAGAAAACACATGTTGCACGGCCATGTGTAGAAACAATTGGGGCCAGCCACCGTCGTCGCCGGCCCGCATCGTCATGTCTGTGAATTTCATGTCCTGCCAGAGATCCTTGCCAAAGTCCAATCGCCGCCGCTTGTTGGGCTCGTAGCCCAGCGACCGCGGGTCGCACCATAGGTCCACTGTGCAGTGCAAACATTCCCCAGGAGTGTATGCCTTCCTGGGCGAAGACGAACGCAACTTTAACATGGTCTAGGTCCTCCAGTAGAGAGGATAGAATAAGGGTACCCTTTTTTCCGTAGTCTATTTTAGTAGGGGAACCCTCCCCCAAAAAGGGCAAAAGGGTACTACTGGGGGACATTGTAACTGGAGATCAAAGGGCGCAAACTGATGGAACCTTCTCCCCTCCCATCCACTTTGCTCAAGATGTCTACACAGCCCAGTGATGGCCATTCGCACCAGAACCAGCGGGAAGTCAAAAACGCGATTGCATGAACCAGCTCCATGTGTCATATCTACCAGCGGTTGACATAACATCCCTTAAACCAGAAAACAGCAGGGCTGCCGATCAAAATGGTACACCAGCCGCATGACGCATCAACATGATCAACCATATAGACAAAATCGTTTGGAAACGAAGAATAAACAGACCACCGAAAACATCAGATTCAAAGCAACAACACCCGTCCACATAAGCCTTTCCTTCGAGGCGCGGGCTCAGCAAGGCTTCCGCCTTGCACAAAGCCTGCTTCAGTGTGAAGCAGTCGCTGCATTTCTTGCATCTCAGGCGCAGGTGAAATCCCTTCCTCGTGGGATACGGGGGAATGACAAGCTTCACACGTGAATCTAAAATGGAAATGGAACCGTTGGTGGATGGACATACATGCGGACTAATTTCCGCCAACCAATTTTGAGGGTGTTCATATCTCGTAGCCAAGCAAGCTGGAAGGGGCGCCGGGCTGAGCTACAACCGCCTCAGCTGGTAGTTTGGGGTGAGCAAAAAATTATCGGGGCGCTTTTCGGAAAGGACCCATTTCGGTCATGTTCTGTGGGGGGGGGGGGGCACAGGGTTGATAAGTTTGACAAACTCCCAGGTAGCTTAAACAACTGCAGCCAGCCTAAAACGCAAACAGCAAACAGTCCCAAGCATACCGAAAAAAAAACGGACTTTGTCCATTCTGTTGCACCCAAGTGAAACATCAGCCCACTAGTCTCCTTTTGAAGCCTTTTTGCTGGCAACCACATTTTGAATTGGAAAAAGCATCTAACAAGCGCAAGCACACGGTCATAAGGGCGGATTCTGGGTTCTGCTTTGCCTGCTCTGTCATCAAGAAGCCGCCCGCGTGTTTTTGTTGCGCGGCATGTAACCCTCAAAGTAAACACAGCAATGCCCCATTCCCTCCTCAGTGTATATATGGCATAGGCATAGGTGCTTTTGCTTCCTGTTCTCTGAAGGTGGCTCTGCAAGCTCCAAGTGAAACTTTCAAACGTTGTCTTTCAGTTTCCCGCCCAGGTCCTGACTTCAGTTTCATTCAGATAGCGGATGGTGATCCTGTACCGCACGTCACCAATTACCAGCTCATCAACCTTGCCACACAAGGCGTTGTTCAGAGTGTCCTCTGAGTCTGTGTAGATCGGAACGAACACCTCGCCATCACGGGTTCCACATCGGCCCCTACAGACATGTGGACAAAGCACCCTTTCTGTGGTACCAGCGCTACCCATTCACATGACTTGAACACTTCAAAGTGAGAGGTCCCTAGCCCTTCTCGCAGGCCTGTGGCAAGATTAAACGCTGACGCTTCAATTGGGTCCCTATGTTCCACGTTCTTTCCCAAAAGGATCCGGATTTGAAATCCATTACCACCTTCGAAGTGACGAGGCACCAGCTTAGCAGCCACTCCTGGCTCTTGTGAGGTGAAGCCGAAGCCGCGAGGGTAGACCTTCAGCAACACGCAATAGTTCCAAAGCGTACTCCTTAGCGCTCGAATGCGACCATTCACCAGACCTCCCCCAGCCGGCCGCACGATACTCTACATTCTTGCCGAGTGTCGCTGGGCTATCGACATGCTGACCCTCCAAGTACTGGTCTTCACTGTGCAGTGGCAGCTTGAAGTTGATACTGAGCGTGGGCTCGGTCTCAGACATGCCCCATAGCTGTGAGGACTCAATGTACACTGCAATGGTAACATGCCATTGTGTGTTTTCGGGATGGTAGCGCAGGCTAAGATGGTGGGACTATGTGCATATCTCAGCATGGCTGGCTGTCCCCCTGTCATGAGTCAAAACAACGGTGCAAGCAATCTCATAGGTCACTTGCTTGCTGCGCACCTTGTCTGTCATGCTTGTAATTTATTGAGCCTGTCTAGCTTGAGCAATCACAGCGCGCGACTCAGCACATCCCCTTGCCATCTGTTTGGCGAGCCTCATGGCAGCCAAGCCCTTACAAGCGGCACTTGTCAAGTAGGAGTTGAGGCGAACACTATGTCTGTCGGGTCATCTTAAGCCACCCTTCCATTGCCTACCAATCTGCCCACATTACTAACTTTCCATCTACTGCAAGCATCGGAATGCATCCGCATTCCAACACTTTCCGATCGGCTCCAAACCCTTTTAGAATGCATGCTAGCTACTACCATCAAACAAATAAATACATATACATATATTATATATGCGGGTGCATTCATACAAACATTCACCTACACGTACATGGAAGCCATCAACATACAGCCTGAAACGCAAGCTGGACCGATCAGAGATGCATGCCCCGAGATGGGGGCCTGCGTTCAAATGGAACACCGAAAACCTCGGCTTCCTTTGGTTTTCAGTTGGGTGTCCCGCCAAACTTCGCCAAACGGGACACCCTGCGAAACAAACAAAGGCCCGCTTCCGCGGTTCAGCCGAGCTTCTCTACGCTTGTAGTACCCACCAGCACCGGGCGCTGGGAGCCATGAGCCTTCCGCAATGGGCACATGGTTGGCCAGTCAAACGAAAGGATTCAAGGACCTTTCAAATACTATCGGGGAGGGGCTATGCGCTGTTACACCCCAAGAATTAAGGCGGGCTTATCCTTGGCGTATCTATAGCCTATAGCCCCTCCGTGGAGGTCCAATGGAAAACAGATTGCTCAACGACTCCAGGGGCGCCTACACATTTTTTCCACATCTCCGTTGCAAATCAAATGACCCCGGAAGTCTTGCCGTTGTTCTTATCTACTCCCGCCCCCCCACCCAAACAAACTCCAAGGGGGGAAGACGATGTTCATGGTTTCCAAACTGAGACTCATGTTCACAGGAGCAAGATTGAAATGTTTGCACGGTGTCTAATCTTGGGATTTTTCCGTCCACCTGTCCAGTCTTCTTTCGTCTTCCTATGTCTTCCTTCTTTAACACACCAACAAGGGTTCAACAGGCCCAGATGCTGGTGTTGTTTTGTTGAGGGTGCCTTTCTTTGGTCGTGTTAAAGGGAAGCCCAAACGAATTACCAATTGCGAGTGGGGCGGGGTTTGGTTGTGGGGTCTCTGGCAAATCCATACTGTCAGCGCATCCCCGCAAGGCCAGGCCTTGCAAATGGCCTCAGTGACAGCTCGCCACTTGCCAGCCTCTGTCGTGTAGACCTGGGACACACCAGTTCGGTGCCTTCTGTCCAGCGGAAGTGGACAGAAGGTGTCTTTTCAGAAGGATGGTAGTCGTTCAAAGCCCTCCTGTTTATGTTGATGATTGTTGGGAAGAGGGGCGCTTCAGCTAGTGACAGCTTCGTACCCGTTGCAAAGGCTGCCTTTGCCGACAGCCTTGTTAGACCATACTTGAGGTTCAGCCACCGGCACCTGCCCAATTTACGTACCAAGGAACACCAGATGTCATTTTCTTGCTGACTAACCAGTTTCATCAACATAGGTCAGCTTCTTGGAGATCCAGGCAACTCAAAGTCCATTCATCCGTAGACTTTTCTGCGGATTGATCTATGACAACAAGTTGTTTGTCAGAGCGCACCAAACCATGAATTTGAAGCCAGTGAATGGCTTCAGGTTCAAACATTGCATGTAAGGATTGTAGAATTGAGTTTGCCTTTGCCGCAGATTGGGCACGATTGGCCCCCGAGATGTTCCGAGTCACCGGCCTGGTCCTCCTCGTCGATGCGCTTGCAAGGTTTGTTGCAAGGGATAGGGTTCACCTGGCACACACGAGGGCGAAAAAAGATCCCCACCTCTGATCTTTGCCACAAAGGCCAGACAGCATCGTGGCCAGCTGTTCCCCTTCTCCAAACGGGCGAGGGTCTTCTCTTCAACGGCGGCTTCCACGGGGTGCCAGGGGTACCCCCTGCCCCCTGCCCTTCTCTGCCCGGGCTTAAGTAGGCAGCCCAGCGAAGCGGGGCCCCACCTCCAAGCCGTAGATGCTGTTAAACTCTTCTGCTTCAGTCGATGCAGTGCCAGTCATTCCTCACGATTTGGAAGCTCGTGTTTCCACTTCCCCCCTTCTGTTCAAAAGAACCATTTGGGTCGATCCACGCAAGGCGCATCCAACAGCTCCCCGGAGAATCAACCTAATGGAAAGGGAGAAAAACAATTGTGGGGGCCAACGAAAAACCTGCGCAAGCCTGTCTTCATGCAGCTTAGCCAAGTCAATCGAATGGGGGAAGTACTAATAGCATGCTTGTCATGCCATCTTTACACCAAACATGCCCCTTGACCAGCGTTTCCCTCGATAAATGGGGCCCTCCAGAATGGGTTGGTCCCCCAAAACAGCCTATCAACAGAAACCCAAAAGGGGCATCCCCAAAGCCAAATACCTGCATTCACCTAAGGAGCACTTATTCAACACACTTTTGGACCCTGAAATTCCCGTAGGGCAGACTGAGGGGTCGAAGTACGCGGAAGCTGTTCTCGCCCAAGTCTTGGTAGAAACTCTTGGGCAAAGATCAAAACCTAGCATGAGCAGCCTAAAGAGCAAACTGTCAGGCATTTCAGGGTCAGAGTCAGGAGGTTAAACAAAACTGTCAACGCTTCGAACCGATTCGTTGAAAAATGCCTCGTGCAAGCTCGGCCACATGCTCAAACACACGCCCGGCCTGACAGCTTCTTGTACAAGCGGAAGAGGCACTGATAAGAAATCGATGCCAGCACGATTGCCTGCCACATCATTCGCACACCAATGCAGAAGCCGGATTGAGGTCTCGCAGCTTCTGCACCAACAAGCAACGACAATACCATCTGCGTTGAGCACGGCTGCCAAACCAGCAAAGGGACTACTGACTTTGACCTAGGCCATTGACAGGGTGGAACTACCTACCCTGGGCAAACAAGAAAACGCCGCAAAGCAAACGGAGGTGCGTGGTTCCGTATTGACATCAGGTTGGCGCTTTTCCCAGTACCCTTTAACATCACCCTGCACAAAGGAACCGCATTTCAAAATGGCAGCCAACAGTGATGTTTAAGAAAACCCAAAGTGAATTGGGTTTGCCTGCAAATTGAGGACCCCACCCCGAAAAACATGAGCGGTTTGCCTGTGGTTTCTTCTTCAAGACAAGCCGGAACGGGTAACCTCAACTGCCAAAATAAAACCCTTCCCCCGTAGTCACCCTTGTTTCCCGTCACCGACATCTTAAAGCATCCAGGGTTCCATTTCAGGGGTGGCTGATGGGTGATTTCATGTGATTTTCTCAAGGGAAACCGGGAAACCGCTGGGTCACAGTTATTGTTGGGAGCAGCAGGGACCCTACAACCCTCCCAAAAGGCTTGATAAGCTTTATCCATGCCAAATGAGGCGCAAGATGGTTGTAGGCAAACTCTTGCGTAGTGGTAGAGTCACCTACCCCTTTGAACTTTAAACACCACCCCGAAACTCACATGAAATTGGCAACGGGTCGAACATGGGCGCCCAAAATGGAACCCCGCCAAGTGGAACCAAGCACTAAAACCTGTCCCCTAGCTTAATTTTGACCCGTACCGGCCCATACCCATATAGGCAGCCCACCCATCCCTCTCCTCCTGCTGGATCTCAACGCCCTCCTTGGCTTCGATCGCCTGCTGCAATCCGTCGCTCCAGCTGCGGCCCTCCACCGGGCGGCCCGTGAACTCGTCCACCACCACCACCTGCCAAAAGTGCGCCTGGAGGGTGGGCTGGGTTTACAGGCCTCTGTGTGGCTGGTAGGGCAGCCATACACCATCCATGGTGAATTACGGGGGTTTCAAGCGCCGCCCTCGCAAAATGTAGGGACTCAACTGAAGGGTCCGGGTTGGGTTGGCACACCAAGCAAAAAGCAACGTGTCAGAACAAAATGGGAGGGGCATAAAGGATGCAACAGGCTTAGGCACTGGCAAGCAGTTGCAATTGTGGCATGAAGGCAACATACTAACATGTTTTTTTTGCACCTGAAGTATCTTCGGGGCTGCAAGCAAGCTGACTTGTAAGCTCGCGAGGAGTCTGATTCACATGGAGCATACCCCTCTGGGAGCTCACCCGGCAGCTGCACTGGGACACGATAGGAGCCACGAACATTCTGTTCTGGCCGCCAACACCACCCAACCGGGGTCATTATTTTGCACACGAAATCACACGAACGTTGCTGCACGCAAAGTGGTAAGCCTCTCGATGGGCCATGAGTTACTGTAATGTTTGCTGCTTCTAGAAAGGCGAAGGTAAGGACCCCTGTCCGACATCGCACTTTGGCAACACACTAGATCTACAATCAATTGGGGGATGACTCGATGAAGCTCATACAGAAACAGAACCGTTTCTATCCAGACGTTCAATCTAGGACTGATGGCCTGGCCAATCTTTGGTCAACCGCCATCCTCATCCAACCACACCTGTAAAAGCTCAGGCGAACGAGCATGCGGCACCATGGGCAAAGCTCCTAAGCGCTTCAGCTCCTTGTGGTAGACTTTCCTTGGGCAAAGAGCGGCGGGCTTTCCAAAGAAAGAAACTGGTAGCGCTGCGATGTGTACCTTGCCCCTTTGAACAGTATCTCAACAAAATCAATATCACTCTGAATTTCCCAGGTGATGGTTAAAACCACCTAACAATCCAAACAGGACAAATATAGGGGCACCTGCAAAATAAGCAACACATCAGCCGAGCTCCAAGCCTCCAACTTCTTAAACAAACTATTCATAGCTTGGACAACCTCTTGACTGTTCGTGCGGCATTGTCAACCTTCCAGCTGGCCCCAACACGTTTGGCGGGGCACGCACGCATGACGTCCTCTTGTCGCGTGGTCCCATCAGCAAAGGCGCACAGGGTCGTTGTTCAACAAAAATGCTCCCCCCCCCCCCCCAACTGTTGTTTTACAGGGAAGCCCCAAAGGAACCCCACCGTCACCAGGGGGGGCTGATTTCTGAAACGCACATACAACGAGAGTGGGCGAAGTCAAGTACTGCCAGCAAGCTCTTGAGCTCAGCGTCAGCATGGCAGCTGACTTGCCTGACTTGGATAGAGCTTGCGCGACCTGCGGACAATGGATTGTCATGAAGTTCCGTACGTCTTCAGCAGTGAAGGGGAACAATGCCGGCCCCTAAACCTGTCCCTTCCTTCAACGCGCACACATTCTTCCAGCAATTGGTGCCTGCCAACCAAATCAGAAGACATCCTCCAGTTCCAGTGAGGGACTTTGCTCAATCCTAAACCCCTTCCCGTCAAAGCCCCTCAATCCCGAGTGGTTCCCAATGCGTTGCGAGTCGTGCGGACTCGCGCCTGCTGCAGGAAGCGGTGCACCTCCTGCCGCGGCACCTCGGCCCAAAGCTTCTTCACCAAGCGACGGCACAGCGCGAAGCGCTGCTCTAGCTGCGGCGCCTGGCGAGGCAGCTGGGGGCTTACGGGGGCCGAAAAGGGAGCCCCTAGACGAACCAAGAAAAAAACCTCCAAACAATCATGGCTTTTTCAGCTCCACATGTTCCACGTGAATCTGTAGGGGGTGAGTTGTACCCAACCGCCACGCAGATCAAAACAGCTTTCACGGGCAATCTATTTTATCTAAAGGTGGATTCCAGCACCCCCAAGCAACTACGACCAGGCAAACAAATACATAGACATTCTGATAAAATTTAATGGATCTTCCCCCGGGTCTTGGTTTGGGGTATCGGCTTTGCAGTTGCGCAAAACAAACCATCTCAGCATACCTGGTGTCATGATAACAGCAATGGCTACGCGCAGCCGCATGGTATTGATGATGCCTCCGATGGTGATTGATAGCAGCTGTGAGGGTGACATGGCGAGGCGACCAGGGTAACCCTGCGACGACGGCGATGCAGCGGCATGTCACTCACGGCGACAACGAGGACAACGGCAGCGACAACGACCGTGCTAACGACAGCGACGGCAATCTCGATATGCACCCGCGAACAGCGAAGTGATTTTTAGGATTGAGCGTGTCCCCCTCTATGTGTTTCTAAGGAAAGGCTGGGCACAATCCGCCCTTGAACGACTTTAATGCTGGGCGTTGTGCGACTTTGTGGCTTTGGGGAGACGCTCATGTTACTGGATGGTGGGCCAACCCAAACAAGTCCTGGACTGACATCATGCTGAACAAGTTCGCCAAAACCCAGAAATTCCGCTGAACCCTACCGACCCAGCATGCATCACCTGCATCTTCGGGCCCAATTCCGGACGAATTCCAATAATCCGCCAACCCAAGACCAGGGTTCTTACTGTTCCCTAACAAGGCCTTCCTGGTTGGCGAGGACGCGACACCAAAACCGATATCATTGTTCATCCTCGGTACCTAACTTGCTCTTCGCTTGCTTTGCCCGGCCTCGGCGGGCTCCTGAGCTTCATGGTAAGTTCTCTGATAGTCGAGTCGCCACCGCAAAAGCTGCAGCTTCAGCTGCCGCAGAGTCTGCATGTCCTGCACAGCAGTGCCTTCAAGCTGGTTTCGCCGCGCTATTGGAAAGGTCATGAGATTGAAAGTGCGACCAGGATGTTCCGTGACTCGCTCTGCAAATAATTCAAGTCTCGACTTCCAAGTGGCCAAATTTGTTTCACAATGGTCAAAGTCACCCCCAAGTGGTTGGCCAAGGGGACGCAACCACAGTTTCTGACTTTGATGACCCAGAGGCACAGTCAACACCCCAATCCAATCAACCCGTAGCGACCCGGCGCAGACATGGCCAAGGAGCACATGTTGGCATATGAGGCATATGTCATCCACCAAGTTTGTCAGCCAAGCAAGGCCCATGTCCGAGCGCTGAGAAAAGCTTTGCCAGGTGTCAGTGGCAAACTATCAATAGGAACATACGAGCTATCATGCGGTCATCATATGCAGTCCTTTCGACTCCAAACAGCTCTCAGGATCATGAGATCATTGGGATTTCAACGTGCTCCATTTGCACGATTGCTCTGCAACTTGCTGAAACTGCTGGCCGAACCCCATATGCTGACTGGCTTGGCACTGACTTTCAGTGATTGCAGAGAAACCGAGCCGCCACACCGAAGGATGGCAGATGCATGCCCTTTGTTCACAAAACGTGTCATACGATCGACTCAAACGGAACCCAGTAAACATCCCGTACTTCAGTGGGTGAATCTGCTGTTTGAGTTCCATGTTAATTTGCTGGGGGGGGGCATCTACTGGGACCACCCGCTCCTCAAAGCGCTTGCGCCGAGCTTGGAGCTGCGTCTCAAAGAGCTGCCGCTGCTGATCCTGCAAGCCCGTGCCCCACGTTACCGTGGCTCAGGGTCCAATCGGGCAAGCTCAATTTTATTGTAGTGGCGAGATATGGGAGACTGCAGACAAAGCCAAGAAATGACACCAATCCACCAACTCACAGCGCCAACTGACAAAGAGTTAAAGTAAAGGGTAAAGGATGGCAAAGGATTTGACGGTTTGTTCACGCAAACCATGGCTCATGGATGAAGGTCGTGCGCAAGGCCAACAAAGCGGCGGCAAAGGCCACCCGTTTGATGCCTCAAAGCGCCAGGCGGACTCCAAGGAATCCTCCGTGCGGCGCGCCTCCTGCGGATGAAGGTCCATTGGTCCACTGGTCCCCTCGACTCAGGGCCAGCCGCTCATTGACCAGCAGTGGATTAACTGATATTCGCTGATGGCTCGGTCTGACATGCTTAGTGTCTGGCCCTTGTATGGTGAACTTTGAATTGTAAATTCATGTCAAAGGAGGCAGACAATGGAGGTAGTCGCACAAAGGCATTGAAGCTCAAGGGAAACGCCCGACCATGGCTGAAGCCGAGCTGCAAATATAAATTTTGACACCGAAGCTGTGTGGGAAATCAAGGCTATAGTTTATTTCTCCGGCTGAGGCCACTTTGGTGTATCCCATGACAGCAGCCAAGAAGACTGAAACTCAAACAAATCGTTGGCCACTGAGCCTTTCATCTTGATCCAGCTCTGCAAAATTTGTCTTGCAAGTTGCTCTTGAATACCGCCCCATCGCAGCTGCCCAAAACGACTAACTCTGAACTTGCGCCCCTGCCTCAACAATCCAACAAAGAGAACGCTGCTTTGAGAAGGCACGCCAACTCGGCGAGACCACATATACCAGACTTCAATGCCAGCCTCTGCAGAGATGTCCTCCAGCTGCTGCTTGGCCTCCTGGAAAGGGCATTGCCACAGGAAGGGTCACAACAACGTTCCCCCCCAACCAACATGTGCAAACATGTTCGTGCCAGTGTTCATGCCATTCACCCACTTAAGCCTTAGAAGGCTGGGTGAGGCGACCTGAAAGAACATGGAATAGCCTTCCGCCACTCCCAAGGAACGCTCCTGGAACTTGAGGTCCCTGAAACAGAGTGTTCCTTTCCACTTCGAGGAGACCTTCCAATGGCTTTCATTCTGGTGGAAGGAATCCAAAATACCAAGCAAGACAAACACAATACATTCTGAACTATGTCCTCCATGGGAGGTCAGCACACATCAACAAGAATATCCATCGCAATCTCATGACAAAATTGTAGCTATCTATTTGTTTTGGAGAGGGGTCTCAAAACAAAACCTCCTCTCTGACTTAACACCTATGGTGCAAGAGGTGCACAGGTACCCACCTTCAGGAGGCAAGCCCTCACATTCCCGCAATTGCTCACCTGCAAACTAATACGGAGACGCTGCAGAAGCCAAACGAAGATGCCCTAATATGATGGCGTTGTTGGGCTCCATTTGCAGGAGCGCCCCATTCAATGTCATCCAGTTCGCAGAATGGTTTCAAAACTTGTCCGGCACGCTCAGTTCAACCGACACCAACTGCTTCGCCTTTCATAAGGCACCTTCAAACTTGTGCTCCGCAAATAATGTGGGCCTAGGACCTGTGTCACGTCCATTAAAGACGTTGGAACCAAAGCAAGCGTTGATCTGTCTGCAGTGTCCTCAGCGACTGAGCGGATGTGTCGCAAATAGTCCGGCTCTCCCTCGGAGTTCTTTGGTAACGAGCTGCGAATGGCCTTCTCCTCAAGGCCAGAAAGGAACTCTCTTTCCACTTGCGATCACATCGGCTCAGTTTTGCGAAGCCTTATGACAAACAAAGCTGTGACAAGGCCAATGCCCAAGCCAAGGTCCCGATGAATTATAGCTTGGCCACATTCCCGACTGGTTTCTTTCGGTTTACTAAAGCCAATTGCTGGCTTTTACTCGGATCGCCATCAATTTGTCCACGTCTTCGGTGTGTTGCTTTTGAAGTTGTCAGCTTGAGCTTGTCAATTCCCGTTCCCTTTTGACACAAACATGTGCATCCTCTACGGTTTCGCATGGATGTGTGCGTGTGCTGCAACATGTTGTTTTCTGCATACGGAATGTTAGGAAAAGTTGGGAAACACAGGAGTCCAGGAGTTGTATGTATCAGTACCGACTGGATATGTATCCATAATCAAACTGCTTTGGTGTTGATTTGTCTTGGGTTCAATCTGTTTGTTGAGCTCTTTCTTCTGCTTGCTCTTTTGTGTGGCTGTGCTTTCTGCATTCCAGCTCAATGCTCTGGCTGTCCTTTCGTGCACCTGCCACTTCTTTGCTCGAGGCTGCTGTTATGTTGCTTTGGTCTTGTTATGACGACAGACATCGATAAATAGACATAGTTCTTGCTTGCCAGAAGCAAACGACCAACACATGACGTCGTTTCAGTCATTCCTGGCTTGCTGCGGCCTTTAAGGAGCTATGGCGAGCACGCACACCCCCCCCATGTGTATCCAGCATGCAAGTTTCTGCTGTTTGTCAAGCCAGCGGCGCCACACTTTTGTAAACCAAACTGACTAGTCCTTGATACCACCCAGAATGATGCTCGTTTCTGAGGCAGACAGAGGCTATGCTTCCACCTGCCAATCAACAAACTACAATACAAGGCAAAAGGCAAGGGCCTTTTAGACCCCAGGCTTGAACACCCTTCGGGGCAGGGATCTGAACCCGCCCATTTGGCTTCCACCAATGCAACAATGGACAACACAACAGCACAAGCTCTTCATTGAACAAAGACGGCTCAACGAGCTGACCGCTGGCAAATTCCGTCCAGCTTGTCCAGCACTGGCTGCATCTCCGCATCCACATCTTGCTGCAGGTGCTCCAGGTCTGCGCGCTGCGATCGGCCCCAGCCCTTCTTCTCGTTTGCCAGCTGCGCCTTTAGCTCCCCACTCTGCCACACCTGGCGGAATGCGGCGGGGGTTGGTGGGAGATTGGACTGATTCATTATCTTGGCTTGGCGCTAGCCTGTTGGCTCTCGTGAAAATGGGGCTTTTATTGAGCACGGCTTGCATGGCAAAGCAACGCCAAAACCGCCAACATGTACTGCATGCCCGTTGAAGACATGCGTGCGACAGTTTGTTTTCTCAATGACACTTGCCACGCCTGACACCCAGCAGTCACCGCATTGTGTGTGTGTGTCTGTGTTGCAGTCTTAAGGAGACACATCAGGCACATGCAGTGGGACAGCAGTTCCCACACCGCGCTTGGAACCCGTGCTTGGGTACTAAGCACGAGGCAGTCAGGCCAAACAAATGTTGTATCCCTCTCTCTATCTCCTGCAATCCCGCTGGTCCCGCAAATACCGTACACATATACATATCTTCTCTATATATATAATTATAATACACATGAATCATCCTGATGATGATGATCGATCCTTGCAAATGGCCACGAAGCTGCAATGATTGATCCTCTCATTTGCCCAAATGACTTGAAACTAGCAGGCTGGCCGGTTGGGAGCTTGACCAAACATGGGCCGTCGTGGGATACCAAAGGTCTTGGGCAAGAAACTCCCAAGGGGTGAACACTTCCTTTGCAAATGTCTACCGCATAGCAGATCAAGCACCCTCCAAACCGGGAATCTGCGAACTCCAACCATCCCTCTTTCCAGGCGATAGGTTGACTCCTAACTCCCTCTCTGCCTCATCCCCCTGAGAAAGCTCAACCCTCCCCCCCCCCCGCGGCGTTTCACGTGGGAGCCGTTTCCATGGCTCCGCCTCCCGGAGATCCTCCGCCGGCGTCCCGGCGCCCACTTGGCGGCCCAGGCCCGCGCGGTGGGCGGCGGTGTGGTGCTCCCACAGGCTCCTGGCGACACGAAACTCCGCTGAAGGGTTCGCATGTCTTTTTTCAGGGCACTCCGTTGTGGTTTCAGGGCAAAAGAAAAACCACCCGTTGGGATGTAGATGGGGTAAAACCATGTTGAAATGGGGTTTACTAGAGTTACAACATGTTACAAGCTTTCTGAAAATGGACCCTCTTTTGGTTGGCATTGACGAGTCATGTCAGGGGTTTGAGAACACTCGAGAACACCCACATGCCATGGTCCCCTGGTTTTGTGGTAGTGAGTCCCCAATCTCCCTCCCAAATGGACCGTGGACTAGGTATTGTTAAGCAAACCTACCAGTCGCTTGAATACCTGAAAATGCCGCTAGGTCTGGCCTCTGGCAATGTGAAACCAAAATCCAAACTGATTTTATGCTCTTGAAGAAGGGTTGGTAGCCTGTTGCAGGCTCGGGGCAACCCTTGGGGAAGGAAATGCTTGCCAATGGCCGTTTGAAGGATGCCACAAAGCTTGGTCCTGAACCCCTTCCGCGTAGAAGAACCTGAAAACAAGCACCCTGAAAAGGAAACTCAGGTTTCTGACCCATCTGATGCTCCAGGCGCAGTAGTTTGAGAATGCTTTTTTGCATGCCTTCCCTAGCCATTGCCGGAAACGGAGATCCAGATTGTTCATCAGCAGGACAACACGCTGTCCAGGACAACAAGCCCATGAAGGCTTTGAAGGGAGAAATGGCCAGTCACCTGCTGTCACAGCAAACAGCCTCGGGTTGCCAGGAGGGTGTTGTTCCAGGGTATGATTCGTATGCCGCTTTTTTGGTTAGACCCATTTCAGGAACATTACAAGACTGCAAAACTAGGCGACTCCAGGACACCACAAGTGCATCCAGACCATGCCCCTTTGGTTTCTCGATGTTTCTCGTGCGCATCCCGGCGCCTCTGGAAGCTGTCTTCCAAGCTGTTCCATTTTCCGGCCATGGTCTCTTCGAAGGCTTCTGAGAGCCGGGCAGCTTGCCTTGGCAAGTCCACGCTTCTCGCTGCGGAAAGCAGGCTCTAGACCACGACAGGGAAATCACGTCCTAAAGGATCCGACTCCCTGGAAACACTGTCATACCGCTGCAGCGTGATGGCACTACAGAAGGTGAACTGAATGTGTTTCAGTACCGTGATCCCCTTTGCAGACCTTCAAATGACAGAACCAGTGCTGCTGCTAGGTTATTGGATCATAGGATGTCACTTCGAAAGCAACAGCTGGAGAAAACAGCTTCTGGCTGGCAAGTACCACAATCGATTTGCCTTGGCCAACCCCACCGCATTCGGCCGTAGCACTATACTACCTCTTCCTTCACCCGTAATTTAAAGCCCATGCATTCAAGCACAGCAGCAATTCGGTAGTGCTACTCCTACTCCTTCCGGCTCTCAGAGAAAGTGCCCTGAAGCCAAGTGTCCAACATTGGCCCTGCTAGAAAAAAGGAACGCCTTGATATGGGTTGCTGCTTTTGGTGGGAGCCCAACTGGCACACACAGGACAAAGGGATGCTCTCCCTGCAAATTTATCCGACGCCAGCTCTGGCTCCATGCTGAGCTACGCGTCGATCACCTTCTGCGCCCAGCTCCGGCGGCTTTGCGACAGTTGCCGCAGTTCCTGCCGGAAGAGCCGGTCGCAGTCCTTCCGCGGATGTCGTGAGCATGGCTCCCTCATGTAAGCGGGCGGGTGGCTCAGCTTGAATGCCCAGAGCAAAAGCAACAAATGGCCCGTGGTGAAAATTAGGTCAACACTCAATTGTGTGGGCCATGGCTATGGTTCCCAGAAATGCTTGTCCCGGGGGAAAGCTCATACCCAGAAAAAAAAAGAAGTGCTTTTACAACCATTAAGCATTTTAGAGCGAACCCCACACCCTCATGTTGCCATTTGCCACCTGCAAGTGCCCACCTTTTCTCTTCCCAGAACCAACGCAAGACGAACTGTGCGAAAGAGTCACTGTGCACACTGTGCATATGGCTGGCACGGGCAGGCCTGTTTCCTTTCCATGTACTTTACTGAACTGCGTAAAGCTTGCCAACAAGCAAGCCAACAGAAAGGTCGGACCCCAAGAACTACCAAAGCCGAAGGCTTCAACTGTCCACCGTGGAATTCTCATTCCTCATTGACTCATGCCATTCTGGGCAGAAATTCGCAAGTGTTGAGAGGTCGGGAAACTCATCCAAATCTGCGGGTGAGTCCTCCTTGGCTTGCATCGCCACGTCCTCACTCGTCGCGTGCTCCTTCTTGCGCCCCCCGATATCCTCAGAGACGCCCTTCATCACGTCCGATGTGATCGAAGCGTTCTTGGCCATGATAGCCTGGTGTGGGTTCTCTCTCTCAGGCTGGTCCATTGTGAAGCGCGCGCCCGCATGTGAGCATGCGCCAAGCGTCATGTGGATGCGTAAGTTGATGGCAAGAATCGCCGCAACATGTATCTCACAGCTGGATTTTCGGACAAGGCCCTTGAAAAAGTGCCTCAGAAGCTTATCGTGGATTCCCTTCCCATGCGAGTTTCCAAGCCCCTTTGCCCTATCTGACAAGGGTGCCCTTGCCCTTTATTCAAGGTTCACATGCGTAGCAATATTGGCAAAGGGCATTTGTGACCAAGCGGTATTTTGCAAACACCTTCTTTTGGGCCGCCTCCCACCCTCTGACATGTAACCTGGTTGGAGGCCCAAAAGGCCTTCAGGTGTGTCTCTTCTAGGGTCTGATGCTGCAAAATTATCCGAAAGTGCTAGGCATCCTTTTTGACAAACAATCATTGGACTGGTAACTGATTGAGCTAAACTGGAGCCAGTCGAATCAAACACTTTTAGACAGAACTGGTATGCTCGCAGTCTCTGCGGGCTCCCGTGTCTTCTTTGGTCAGCACCAGGCCCAAAGGAAACTCAAGTAAAACAACTAACAGGTGATGTCTGTATGACTCGAGTCTGCTTAACGGCGGGCCCCTCCCTGTGTTCCCTTTTTAGCACCCGCCTTGGTTGGCTTTGAAAGGAGGCCAACAGAGATTGCTCTGAACGAGGATTGCGTGCAATGTTATCATAGCAACGAACCCTCCGCGTGAATTGATGGTCTTGCTGGCATCCGAGACAGCTAGAAAGATATGCAAGCGCTCAATTCCAAAGTTCCGCATTAAAGCCTTCAAGCAGCACAACAGGCATGTCTGCTGAGAAGCCAGCAACATCCTTGTAAAGACTCTCCGCGGCCGTTTGGAACACCCCTCAGAGAATGAGCAAAATGTGACCACTAAGGATTACAAGCATTTGAAGTGGCGTTTCCTGCAAAGCGAGGACATAGTCAGAGATTGTACTTATAACAGCATCCCAGGAATTGCCTTGAGTGCTCCAACAGCTGATTTGAAGCAGGGTCGAGGGGGCGTCTGGCCCAGCCCCACCTGAAGCTTCGCGGCATCAAACATGACGCCCCCCAGTGCAAATTCATATCTTCAATTGTTCTCCCTGCATGCAATGACAGCTGTAGTAAATCTGCCCAAAGGAACATCCCGCGCCGTGCTCTTCGTCCGATGCTATGATAAGGGGGATTCCGGCGTGCCCCTTCAGCTCCCCCAAGAAGCATCGCCATTCAGTCCAGCTTGCCACCACCTCTCGGAATGTTCAACACCTTTGTCAGGAATGATCCAAAATTGCCCGACGCTCCTTGGTTGGAGACTAATCTTCTGCCGGGACCAAAGCATGGGAGACCCGCACCCCCTCCAACAAAATTTCCATGATCCGTCTGGCTACTCAAAACGTGTACACTTCGTACTGGGCCTTAAGTTATTAAGGGGCCTTAAGCCAAAATGAGTCATAATCAAAAAACGGTATTAAAATGGCCTACGCAGAATCATGTAAGGAATTAAGAAGGCGACCGCAGCTATTTATGGCTGGGATTGTCCCTTACTACTCTTCATTTACCCGGGTTTTGATTGTGGCTCAAATATATACTTGTTTGTCACTTTACGGGGATTCCCTTGGTACTCCCTGGCCACTGCACCTGCTCCACCTGCAGAGCCCGCTCCAGCACCGCCCGCTGGCTGTCCGCCCAGCGCTGCAACCGCGAGGCCTGGTGCTGGATCACCGCCTCCTCCACCTAAGAACACACAAAGGGGGGCCTTAGATGGTCCGACTTAGCCAAGCGGCGGCTCCCCACTTAGCATGGTTCTGGGTCCACCATGTGGGCGGCAACCAGGGCTACGAATGACTTAGCGAAGTTCCGGACCATCCAAGTGAGGGGAAGACAGGGGGGAAGCGCGAGGTTATTGAGCTGGTTTTTGGCAGGGCTCTTGCAGTCTTGGAGCTTGGTCGGGGGGAAGGGGAGTTTCGGACTGATATAGCCTGATTTGTGGTGGCTGTTTGGCCAGTGGAGAATTGAGGATTAGCTTTCGCGAGGTTGGCTTTTTGTATTGTTAGCAGAATGCCAGGTGTGCTTTGGTTTTTCGGGCTGTTCGGCAGCGGCTAAGCCGGTGACAGGGCTAGGCAACAGAATCATGCGCCTTTCCCATTTGTCAGACACAACTGACCAAGAAGGCTCAGCACATGCGGCCAGGCCTTTGTTTGAACACATCAAGCCACCTCCTACCTTCCGAAATTCACCCATCACCCGACCGACCAACCACCAACTAGCCAAACACGTGAGTTGGGGTCAAGCCCATGCCAAACCTGTGCCAACATACATCCATGGGGCGAGTACTTCAAAGCACTCGGCAGCGTCTGCCGGGCTTTCAACATGTTGGGTAACAAGGTAGTAGCATAAGTTGTCTGTGATTGATCAGCCCACTTGCCGAGTGCTCTGGGTGCACAAGTGGCAGCACCTCAATCCCGCGAGAATGATTTCATTCTCCCCAGTCTCCCCAGTATACTATAACCTCACGCTTTTCTTCCCAGGCGTGCTCGCCCAGCGCAAACCAAGTCAAGCACCTTCCCCAAGCCCAGGTCAATCTTCTCCAGCACTCGTGATGGCGCAAGCCTTCTCTCCATGGCGACAAGCGGGTCCTAGGGCGCCTAGCCTCGGGCGTTGTCTTCACACGGGTGACGCAAATGGCAATCGCAGGCTTTGTGCTTGGCATTTTAGGGTTGCGCAGCGCCACGCAGCTCTGCTGCTGCTATATCATGTACATTGTGTGACTTCCTCATGTCGGTTGGTTGAATGTCGGTTAGACAGGTAGCTTGCTTGCCCTGGCTGCTGACCATTCAGGCCGCTGCTGGCCACCACACGTTGATGTGTGACAAAGCTCTGTTTCTCAGCCAATGGCTGCGACGTCCAAGTTTAGACGGCTCAAGCAAAGCGAGCGAATAAGATGGAGTCGGACTGGAAGAGGGTTCCACATGAGTTGCAAGAAGGGCAACTAGCTCGTTCCATTCCTGCCCTGGCACGTGATTGCAAAATAACATGACTGCGGGGGATTGCCAAGGCACGGCGTCCCATCATTGCACACAAGCCCGTGCCTTGCCATCACGGACAATGTACTGACCTCTGCGCGCAATGCACATGGAACACATTGCCATTGTTTGACGTGCAGTGCAGAATCAACGAACATCAGTGCATGCACGTGCGTACCTACCCTCCCGCTCACCAACATGAAACCTGACTAGAGCCCCCTGGAAAGCAATCTGACTGTTGAAGGAATGTAGTAAAGAGCGCGAATCAAGAGCAAAGAAACAAACGCGTTGGCTGGCCTTCAAGACCAATATGCAGAAAACAACTTCACAGAATGCCGTCGGGATCTCACTCTGAGCAATGGGCGCTCCCGCAGGTACAGTTCCTTGGCAGTCCTTAGTCCATTGACGATTGCGGTTGTCAAAAAAAAAAAAACACAGTGATGTCTGGTTCGCGCAGCGCCGCGGACGTTCTGACAATTGGTTCGGCAGCCTTGAAGGTTGCATGAGTTGCTCGCGCAGCGCCTGCATGAGTTGCTCGCGCAGCGCCGCGGACGTTCTGACAATTAAGGTTCGGCAGCCTTGAAGGTTGCACGAGTTGCTCGCGCAGCGCCGCGGACGTTCTGACAATTGGTTCGGCAGCCTTGAAGGTTGCATGAGTTGCTCGCGCAGAGCCGCGGACGTTCTGACAATTGGTTCGGCAGGCTTGAAGGTTGCACGAGTTGCTCGCGCAGCGCCGCGGACGTTCTGACAATTGGTTCGGCAGCCTTGAAGGTTGCACGAGTTGCTCGCGCAGCGCCGCGGACGTTCTGACAATTGGTTCGACAACGCTGTTGACTTGAAGGTTGCATGAGTTGCTCGCGCAGCGCCGCGGACGTTCTGACAATTGGTTCGGCAGCCTTGAAGGTTGCATGAGTTGCTCGCGCAGCGCAGACGCCGCGGACGTTCTTTGGTTCGGCAGCCTTGAAGGTTGCATGAGTTGCTCGCGCAGCGCCGCGGACGTTCTGACAATTGGTTCGGCAGCCTTGAAGGTTGCATGAGTTGCTCGCGCAGCGCCGCGGACGTTCTGACAATTGGTTCAGCCTTGAAGGTTGCATGAGTTGCTCGCGCAGCGCCGCGGACGTTCTGACTCGGCGCCTTGAAGGTTGCATGAGTTGCTCGCGCAGCGCCGCGGACGTTCTGACAATTGGTTCGGCAGCCTTGAAGGTTGCATGAGTTGCTCGCGCAGCGCCGCGGACGTTCTGACAATTGGTTCGGCAGCCTTGAAGGTTGCATGAGTTGCTCGCGCAGCGCCGCGGACGTTCTGACAATTGGTTCGGCAGCCTTGAAGGTTGCATGAGTTGCTCGCGCAGCGCCGCGGACGTTCTGACAATTGGTTCGGCAGCCTTGAAGGTTGCATGAGTTGCTCGCGCAGCGCCGCGGACGTTCTGACAATTGGTTCGGCAGCCTTGAAGGTTGCATGAGTTGCTCGCGCAGCGCCGCGGACGTTCTGACAATTGGTTCGGCAGCCTTGAAGGTTGCATGAGTTGCTCGCGCAGCGCCGCGGACGTTCTGACAATTGGTTCGGCAGCCTTGAAGGTTGCATGAGTTGCTCGCGCAGCGCCGCGGACGTTCTGACAATTGCTTCGGCAGCCTTGAAGGTTGCATGAGTTGCTCGCGCAGCGCCGCGGACGTTCTGACAATTGGTTCGGCAGCCTTGAAGGTTGCATGAGTTGCTCGCGCAGCGCCGCGGACGTTCTGACAATTGGTTCGGCAGCCTTGAAGGTTGCATGAGTTGCTCGCGCAGCGCCGCGGACGTTCTGACAATTGGTTCGGCAGCCTTGAAGGTTGCATGAGTTGCTTGCAAGGAGCGCCGGCGCTCTATGCTGCGAAGCGCACACGCAGTTGCCGCGTTGCAACAGAGAGCACTTTACTTGGCCCATTCTTTGGCGGCCATTGCTGCAGAAATCGGTTCCAAGTGACTTACTGTGTAAACAGTATATCAAGCCAAACAAACGAACTCACAACCTTGGGCATAAGACCTTCTCGGCATGCACCTGTTGCCAAAGACCTCCAAGCCTAATCCCCGCAACATCCTCCGAAATGCCAATGTTGGCCGAGCAGCAGCGAGTTCACGATGAAAGGTGCCCATGGGTCCTGCATAGAGTCTGCTTACGAGGCAAGGAATGCAAGCGGATGCAAGCGGTATTTCAGTTGAGCCTCTGATGCTGCTCTGAAACACGGGGCTGTCTAATGCTGGGGAGGACACGTGCACACTGTTTTCAAGCTTTTTAGCCTGTCAGTAGTCAGTAAGGCTAGCAACCAGAAAAGCAGAGTTTACAAGCCCACGCTGACCAACGGACACTACAACTAGGAAAAGTGAACTATGGCCCGACTTTTTGGACTGCCCAGTCTCGTGCTCCTGGGGATCAAAGAGGTCTTCCTTCTTCAACTGATCGCTGGTCTTGAGCTCTCCCCGCTCTGTAAGTATACAGGTCTTCTCCTGAATGCGCCAAGTCTGGATGGTTGCTGACCTGGTCACCCAAAAAGTCAATGGCTGCTTGGCATCTTTCAACAGCAGGAAGGTGTGGGGATTGCCCGCTCCTGTGATAAAACTGAAAGGCCTTCCAAAGGATTACATCGTCACGTAAGGGGAGGATCATAAAGTGAACAATCCCCCCCTCGATTCTGCAACCCTTGCGTTGCTGTTATTGACAGGTCTGTCAGACTGATTCTCTTGGCCAAAGGGGCTTTTTCCAGCACCGTGTAGTCGACATCCCTTTCCAGAGTAGCGGCAATCTGCAAGGCAGTTGTGTACTTCTCCGAGGGAACCTCCGCTTGTGCTGACACAACAAGTGGTGTCCGGCCCTCGTCAATCAGGACCTCAGTACGAGCAAACAACATTGGTCAGAAGCCAACCAGCATTCAGGCCGATGCACATGATTCATGGACCAGCATGTACCAAACAATGAGATGCACACGAAACTCGTGTTTGGAAGGGGCAGCCCAGCGATGGGAAAGGAGTCACTCAGCAATTGCCAAGACCTCATAACATCATTGACTCATGGTGATATGGCCAAGGTGCAGAGTCTGCCTCATCGACAATCGCGCAGCCAAAAGGCTCTGTTTCCCGCAGCCTCGAGAAAGCCAGCGCGATATGCCGTCAAAGGATGTCAAGCTGCGCATTGCTGGTTCAGTGGAATGAAGCTCCCAATGCTCCCAAAAGGCATGGATCCGATGCTTGGGCTTGGTGCGAGCAGGAAAATGGCAACCCGCTCCTGAGTTCAGAAGGCAACTTGGCCATCTGATCCCGCAAGTAGTCGAAGCCTGGGCGCTTCGGGAGTCCAAAGCAGCCCAGTCAGTGAAGATTCTGGCAACAGGCCGCTGCCTAAAGGCAACAGGCCAAACAAAACCATCGAGGAGCTTCAAACTAACTTTAGCTGGTCCACGCCTGGAGCCCGTGCTTCAAGACCCCGGCCTAAAGGGCAACATGACGAACATCATGAACCAAAAACCTGTCCAAGTGCCACGCCCAAGGGTGAGGATGCAGCCTTAAAGGCGCCCAGGCGCCCAGCTGCTGGTTCGTCACATAGGTCACGTCGCAGCCGTAGGCCTCCCGCTTCTCCGCGGAGGACATCTCTGACTGCACCACCTTGGACCCGCCTTCCCGCCTTTCCACCTGGCATGGACCCATATGGCTGTGGATCAAGAAAAGGGTACCAAAATGGCACCTTGGTAGATGGAACCCAAGACTAAAACATGCCTAACCCTGGCTCTTTAATTTTGAGCCACACCCGTATTGACCCTACCCCACAAGCCTTATATTGCACAAGCAAACGCGCATGCCACATGCATATCACAGGCAGAACTCCATTTGGATGGCTTGCAGAATTGCATCACGCAATGGCTGGGCGCAGCCGAAGCTGTCCCTTTCAGGGGCAATTCCCCTCCCATGTCGCCGCGGAAGCACAAGAAGGGGCCCTTCAACACAAAACTCTCCAACCCAGGTACCACGGGTTCTCTACATTTCCCCTTTAAGCATTCTCCTACTGAACAGAATCTACCTCAACCTTTCAAAGGTCGAGTTGGAGCTTGGACCCCCTCTGCCCTGTCCAACGCACATCATCGAGGGTGGCGCGGCCAAGTCTGAGCTCCGAGCGCCCACTGTGAGGCCCAAGAATCTCAGAGGCCGCCCGGCCCAGGCCTCGGCATGGTGAGTCTGTGCACGCGGATCGTTCGAGTGCCTTGGTGCAAGCAATCAGCACGCAACCACCGCGCTGCGCATAGCAAGGCCCACAAGTTGTTGGAAGGCACCTCTGCGAATCCGGAAGTTGAACAGGCATTAAACACCCTTGTGGCGGCCCATCGTGGCATCATCTGATGCAAGTTCCAAGGCGGGCCATCCCATACCTGTGATTAGCCGGATGAATCTGAAGACAACATCATGACTACATGTGTCACTACAATGGGTCCCTTGGGTTTAGAACGTCCTGAGACAGTTTGGTCCCTATCTGCTTTTGAGATTTGAGAGGGCTTACCTTTTGTACGGAAGGACCAAGGCAAACGTACCCATGGTGGACCAGCTGTTGCATTCCATGCAGCACAGCCCGAAAACCAAGCTTTCCACCCCGGCTGCGGTCCCATGCCGAGCATCAGCATCGCGCCGCGCCAGGTAGTCGTTGGTGGTCACCACATGCACGCCCCCACCTCAAGATCAGCTGTCACCAGGCTTTGGCCGCCCTTCGTGGTAACATGGTATCTTGTGCCGTGGTCAAAACTGCTTCATCTCTTCACCATTAATTACAGAAAACAAAACACACCCTACCACTGAATGATGATTTTCCCGACCCCCAAATCTCCAATACTAAATTAGATGTTGCCCATACTGAACCAACTTTTTTAGAACCAATACTAATTACGCCAAAAACAGATACGGAAACAAACTCAAACCACTTCCGATGGGAAATCACAAATTTTGTTCGGTACTGATTCTTTGGCCTCCAGGGCTTTGCATCCTATTGCCAAATCCCAAGCGGAGCACTGCGCAAGAGCACACCACCTGGCCATAAACGGGGCCAGATCCTGCCAGGCGCCCATGGATGGGGAATGCCGCAGGAGTGTGCAGTTGTTCCCGAAAAGCAATGGGCGTTTGAGAGAGCCCGCCAGTCATCCTCTCATTGGCTGCACACATACGCATGCACTCTCCAGAAACAACAGATTGAAATTTGAGTGCAACTTGATGGCACAATTTCCCCCCCATGTTGGTGTCATCTGCTTTATATGCTTGACGACAGAAATGCAAGTGCGCTATCTACTTTCACCCGGGCATGGTCCCGATCCAAAACCGGCCTGCGAGGGCATTGAGGAAGGCCGGGAGGATAGCCACCAGCGTTTTTCCCTCTCCGGTTGCCATTTCTGCCACCTTGCCCTCGTGGAGAACCATGCCACCTGCACTTTCTTGAGAGCACGCAGCATGTTTGCCTATAATTTTTGTTCAGCGGTCCCTTTTTTACCCCGGAGTTAGTAGCAGGAGTCAATTGCAAGCCCCGCATTTTAGCCGCCCACCCATGTCACATTCTGGCAGCTCTGCCAGGCTCTGAGCCTGCGGAAAGGGGCAGGCCACTGGCCTTTCAGACATTTTCTTCCAATCTTCACATTGTCTACTCGCACAGTGAGCCAATGCACCAGCTGATCTGTCGCAACAACTTTCACTCCTGGCACATTCGCCTGTCACGCTAAGCCTGCAAAAGCAGCATTCTTTGTTGCACGATTTGAAGGCAATTCAGATAGGGGAAACCGCGTGAGGGTACTGGGCTGCGCGGCAAAGGCGGCCGGTTACGAACTTTGCGGCAGAAGGGAATGGTGGCACGAACTTCTGCGAACCATCCAGGGGTTAGTGCGCACGACACGAGGGCTAGTGGAAAGCCAGAATATACAAAGGGCATATTGGTCCGAAAACCCCTGCGAAGGCCCCTTCTCCGAGGCGCCCAGGATCTGCACGTCGTAGTGGCGCTGGCCCAAGCTCCGCTTGGAGGCCTCCCGTACCAAAGCAAAGGCCTCCGGCAGCAACTCCTCCAGCGCCTCGACTTGACGGCTCGGCTTGGGACCATGCGGCGCTTCGGCGGGGAAGCGAGCGATGTAGGAAGGGCGCCTGGTTTCTTGGAGCCATTCTCTGACCTGCCCAGGTGTTTGAGGGCTTGTGCTTTGCACCCGCTTTGGTTTGTTCAGTCAGACTTGCAAGTTGCTTGGAAACATTTCATGCAGTGGTTGTAATCGGCTAGACGTAAAAAGAAGAGAACTCAACAACTGTCTTGACACGCATGCTTTTTGGTAGATATTCAAGAGCGCAATGCCTTCGGCTGAGATCTCAATAGCTTGTGCAACCTTCTTAACGAAGGGACGGTTCCTGAATGATGTACGGCACGATTTGAGCTTGAATTTGGCCTGCGGCCTAGCCACGTTGCCACCACGGAAGGGGTCCAAACATGTCCAAACAGAACACTGGGCCTGTTCACTCCAAGCATTGCACATGGATCCTTATGCCAAGAAAAGCCACCTGCCGACCTGCCCGAACAATTCAATGGAAGCTGACCGGGTGTGGGGCCTGGCCTCTCCGCTCCTCGCCCTGGCGGCCAGTGAAGTGGCATGCGAGGCCAGCTCAGCATCGCCTAGGTAACCGTCAATCAAGCTGTCATGAAGCCCGCAGGGTGCATCCCTAACAGCCCCCCACAACAATCGAGTATACTGTGTACCCGAATTATGGTGGAGACATGGCTCCAGTGCATTGGGGTAGAACTCAGGGGACATGGTATTGGCCCTTGAGACTGGCTCGCCGTGCCTATTCAAACTGTGGCCAACTTCCCGAAAACACTTCTTGCACAGCTTTCGGGGCAACCGGGTGTATGGGTTGCCAGCCAAGTCAGCAGCCAACATGTCGAACGGTACAAGAGGCACACATAGTGCTTTACTTTGATGGGTTCTAAATGCTTAGGCTTAACACCGGGCCTCGCAAACTCAAACACATAGAACCACTATTCAAGAAATCGTGTCAGCTCAAACGCACAGTTGGATCCCAAAGTCAAAGCCAAATGACATATAGCCGCTAATATTAGCCACTCCACAGATGCAAACATCCAAAACAAGTGGCTCCCGAAGAAAAACTGCTCAAAGAAAGAAGCGGGACTGCGGACGGCAACTTCTTGCTCTTTCTCTCTCGCCTGAGTTGACTGGCCGAAAATGTTCGAACTAGGGGCCTCAAATTTTGCGAACACCTAGCAACCAAAAGTATCGAACAGTTCAACGTTGCCCAACTCGACTGCCTAGCAGCTCCCTGTCAATTTAAAATTAGCCTTTCCCCTCAAGGAATCCATGGTCTGTTTCATGTTTCCAACCTTTCTGCAATGTGCTTCTGCAAGTAGATGTATGAATTTGCATTTTTTTTTGCGTCCAATGCAACGTGTGGAACGGTTGGTGGGTCTGTTGGGGACATCACAGGGTCGCCTGACCCACAAGTTCCTTTTAAGCCCTCCTTCGGAACCAATGTCAAGCCGGCTGTTCTTCCAACGCATAAAACAAGTCAAGGCTTTTGGCAAATGACCACGCACTATGGTTTCCATTGTGTTTACTAGAATTATTTCAGCTTCCCTCTAATTGATGGTTTGGATTGGTGGCTTGCTGGTTCAGGAAGGGTTCCCCATGTACCTTCTACAAGATCCAGGGGTCCAAATCCAAACCACCAATCAAAACCACCAGACAAGGGGATACCTGATTATTTCTTTGACATCCCATTCAGTACGACCCAAAACCCCCCAAAAAAAAACCACTTGCTGCATTGGCGCCGCACTTCTCCAGGCTCGGCTCCCAGGCGTTCACCTCATGCAAGCGCTGCGCCAGGCGGCGCCGCGTCTGCTCCTCTGGGGCCTCTGGGCAAGGGACCCCAACTCAGTCGGACAAATCCTTTGGGGAACAAGGATCTATCATTTCTAGGTCCTCCAGTAGAGACAGTAGAGAGGTTAGAATAAGGGTACCCGATTTTTTTCTGTAGCGTATTTTAGTAGAACCCTCCCCCCAAGAAAGGGGGGAAAAGGGCACTACTGGGGGATCTGTTATGTGTAGAGACATTTCCCTTGCGGGGGTCCTCTTATTGGGTTCCCTGTTCATCTGCAAGGGAGGACTTGATACAAAGGCGAAGAAGGGATGCGGACAGCAAGGGCAGTAAAGAACAATCGGTAGAAAGGGTCTCAGGCTGCAAACGACTGAGGTTGATGGAGTCTGAAAGGATGGAGTGCTGTGCCAAGCTGGCCTCCACCAAGGATGCCGTGAGATCTGCAAGCGATCCAAACCTTAGCTGAAAGAACAGTCAAGGAGCGCAGGCATGCAACCACCAGTGAGGCTACATGGCATCTTCACACACACCAAATGTGCCACCTGAATCTTTGAAACCGACCCCTTGCACCTCCCACAACACCTGCTGCAAGCCAATTGGCCAGCAACGGACCAAACCATCATGCAGGTCTTTGGGGTCCTGGTTGCCTGCAAGGGACCGTCCCAGGATTCCGGAACCTCCCAAACGGTCAGCTTCCCGAAGCCATGCGGTGTACCGCCTCCCCCGGAGATTTGGCCATGCAACATGCGCCGTGTGACCCGCGGTCTGACACCTGCACGGCCAGCAGCCAAGCTCAGCGGAAGGGCGAAGGAGTACCTGAGCATACCCTGTGAACCTTCCATTCCTTGTGGAGGTCAACTGTTCCTGCAACTTCCTGTATCTTCATTTGCGCCCTTGTTTCTGCTCAAATGCTTGTTTGAGCATCTCGTCTCACCCTTTGGTATGACTAAAAGTGCGCCTCAAACCCAGCTTCCGCAACCATGGCACAACACCAGGGATGGGAACTGCACCCGTGCTGGCGTTCCTGTCCCACAGTGGCCGGATTTTCTTCGGCTGGAAAGCCGCCCGGGCCTTGTTTCTACGTATAGCCATGGATGTGGAAGAATTGGCTTCGCGGCGGCCGAGCTGCCGGGCCATGGGGGTCGAAAACCCGCCGCTGTGGCCGGCGCGAAAGCCATCCGAGCGTTGGATATGTCGTTGGGGCAGCGGCTGCCAAACTCCCAGCGGCTGCAAGGCAGCCATTGGGGGCAGGCCAGTGAACAAAACAGGGGGCAAACAGGAAAAACCTGTTCATGTTTGGCTTGGTTCGGTTTGGCTTGGCTCGTATCATGTACCCTTTAGTTCGTTTTGCCTTGCGTTGGTTGCTTGCCCACGTCAGGGCGCAAACAGCATCAGCTGGGTCTGGCAAAGGTTAAGTCAAGTCGATTGAAGCGGTCGCGTTCCATGATTGAAATACGCCCTGCCCTGCATCCTAGGAACCTTCTGGACGCGTGAAAAGCGTGCAACGCAAAAGGGCAGTGAGACAAACATCAACAATATGCTGCAGACTTGAGTTGGAAACAACAAACACATCTTGGCTATGGTACTGTTGGACTAGACTCCTTGTGTGTGTGTGCCAGCATCAGGCTGGTCTTAGCCAAGTCCACAGCACGCATCGCATGCCAATCTGAATCCCATGCATGTGGTTGCTGACCATTCAACCCAAACTTCGCCCCCAAGCGGGAAACACCAAACAGCCTGAGGGGCGTAGACTGGCTGCCAAACAAAAAAAACAAAACGCATGAAAGCTGAAAAGGCGGTATGCTCAGGGAAACTTGCTTATGGCTTGTAGTTGCCACATGGGTATGCAACTGTTCCTGCGCACAAGTTATTGCTTCAGGTTGGATGCCAAAAAAACATGCATGGCCAACAACGGCATTGAACAACAAAGCAACCGTTGGTCACATCTGGCAGTTAGGCGAGACATTTATTGGGCAGCTTTTCCAACTCACTTCAATCCCAATAGATGCAACCTACAAAATACTTGCAGCTCCCAAGCAGAACCACATCCTGTGCCTTGCACAAAGCTCGAGCAAACCTCCCTTGTCAACCCGGAAAATCTTGCTGCTGAAGACACAAAGGCCGGCGCAGCGTCGCAAGTTGCGATAGCTGCAGTGGCGAGTTTGTTTCATTAACCGGGGGTGAACCAAGCGACCCCTGCGCAGCTTCCTTCTCGTCTTGGGCGCGGGCTCTGGAGCCAGGTCCCGGACCTCCAAGCCAAAGGCCTTGACCTAGTCACTCGAGTCCGCCGTCCGTCTCACGCGCCCACACTGCGCACTCTGTTCCCTAAATTGGCCTGAATCAAAAGGAAGCAACACATAGCTTCACCAGGGTTTAGTACCCAGCTGACTTTTCATGGGGCCCATCCACTTCCCGACGACTTCTTTCGCACAATGCTTGCAATGCTCACATGCAGCTGACCACACCACTTGGTGCAGAAAGCATCCGCCGCAAGTGCTCGACATATTGCAAGTATAGGGGAGCAAGGGCACAATATTCTTCACCGCAATTATTCTGGGTTGCGCGGTTAGCTGGATGTGGCTGGCTGACTTGCAACCTGAAGCGAGCGACCATGTTCGCTGAAACGATTGCAGAGCTCCAAGCGGCGCATCTTTATCCTCTTAGCCAGCAAAGCTTGCGTCAACCACGCGCAGTGTGAAACTGCACTGATATGCAGCTCAAGCTTAGCGTCTAAAGCTCGGCTGATGTTTGTTTGGTGCTCGACTTGGAGAGACAACTTTGCACAACTGGGCCAAATCAGTCACTGCCATCACAGGAAAGGTGATATCCCTAATGTAATTTAAGTACTGCAACCAAACAAACAGGCTGGGTTGGTCTTTGACCCAGTCCCAAACAAACGTCTATTGTTAACTGGTTAGTCATCTTAGAGGTGCAGAGTGAAAGGTCGAACCAAAACGCGGCAAAGCAAACACAGTCAAGCACAGAACACGCAGTGACAGCCTCAGAGATCTGTGCGCTTCCAATCTGGAGGGGGTCGGATTCCACGCTCGTTCAGGATCCTAAGCTGACCACATGTCCGTTTCTGACAGAAGCAGCCATAGCCCGTGTTGACCAAAGAGACATGACATGCGCCTTCTGTCCTACGGAAATTCCAGAAATGGCTTGGATAGGTCAAAATAAGCCAGCCGCACAACACAACAAGCTGTGGGTTGATGGGGAGTTGTATTCTGCTAAGTTGCCATTGCTGGTTCCTGGGGGGAGCTAGCGGGTTGACAATGCCAGCGAAGCACCGATGACGACAGCCAATTCCTGAAAGAATCAGTTCCCTTTGGTTTTGCTTCGAAGTCACCCCCAAAACGAGCAGCAAACAAGACAGCTAGTTATGTGAAAGTCACTGCATGGTGACGGTCTTGGACACCTTGAGCTCCTGCGTCGGCATTTCACACGGAGGCTGCTTTGAGAGCGTTCAAGCCAAAATACGCGTCAACTGGCAGGGTGATTGGAGAAACAGCAGTTGCAAGCACCAACCATGCTGCTGGGCGTGAAAGCACTATACACTCGTGTAGATTTACATAAAGAACACCCAAGCAACACAGTACATCAACACTCTTCCGTTTAATATCGGTAGTCTGAGTTATGTCAAGTTTCCCCGGCTTAAACACGACCCCCCCCCACTGTTTCGGTACCATGACTTATGAACCCAAAAAGATCCTGGTCCAAAAAGATCCAGAAAACATCTTAGAGGTGGGTGAGATAGGAATCCCCAGGTCAGATCTTAGCCTCTTGCTTTTACAAGGGGCTCCAAATCTAAATGCTTAGTAGGAACCAGGCCGAGACCTGAGTCCAATAATTCCTGCTTTGATTTAAGTAGTGGCAATCGAAAAGGAAGTGCTGGCAATACTAAACTAAGTAGTGGCAATACCAAAGCAATACTTAAGTCATCTAAGCTCCTTGCCAGATCCGTATTCAGGATCCCCGAGCACTGTTTTGATTGTTTGAGTTCGCGGGGGCCCACAATAAACAAGGTCCAACATTGCCCAACAGATTCTCTTCCCACAAGCTGATTCCTCTCCACACAGGCTTCATGTCAATGCAATGATGAATAAGACTAATCACACAACAACTTGCCCAGTCGCATGCTTACGTATACAGCTTGCGTGCTTCCAACATCCAATGACCCTCGCCCACTCACCCCGGTCCAGAGCATTGGGCAAAGCCTCTCCACCTTTTCCCTTCTTGGGCGAGCGGTAGGTGCACACCTAGCATGGCAGGGCCTTCATAGTGTTGACGGAGCAGTCAAAGCGGCGAAAACATGGAACTCTGAACCGCAACGGAATACATAAACGGTCCTTTGGGCTCCGGGACCACGACCAGCCAAAGCAACCGGCCTAACTCTCACTGAAACATGTGCGCAAATCCCGTTTCCAATCAGCAACTCACCCGTAAACCAAGATAGGATCCTGAGCAGGCCCAGTCTGAAAGGAACATTCATCAGGGATCGAGGCCGCAACTCACCCTTGTACAAAGCACCTCCACCATGTGCCTCGCTAATTACCAGCTGTATCCCTTGTCAGGCGTTGCGGCGTACGCATCTCCTTACAAGCTAAGGCTGCCCCCCCCCCCCTGGGCCCCCCAGGCAAGCAGATTTCCGGACACATGCTGCGTCATAGCATTATCTTGCCTGTTTCTGACAGTTGCACTCTCTTCAAGCTTTAACCGCCTTGCGCCTAAGACCCGTCAGCCGTCATTTGTCGCGCACTCTCGCTGATTCATTGACTGTCCACTCCAAATCTTAAATTTGTCGCAGGACGTGCACGACTTGCGCTGGCAACTCAACTGAGCCAGATTTCAATCTGCCACGTCGAACTAGTCAGGACCGCTGCGCACCCCTGTCATGTCCTGGGCTCCTTTGTGCCATTAAACACCACTCCACCAAAAGGAAACTCATTCTGATAGGGAGAGGGGGTGGCAACAAAAAGGGGGCATGGCAACAAAAGGGGAACCCATTCTAATTAGCATGGCAACCAAAAAAGGGGGGGGGGGTGGCAGGAGCCGCTGCCCAGCGCCGTGCATTCGTGATACTGGTTGCAACCTGCGTGGCTCTGGGAAGCGCCCAGCACCACGCGCTGTGGGGGACCCTATTTTGGTTGACCCCCAGCCTACTGTTGGGACCCATAAGCCACAATGAGGTAATCAAAGATGCAGGTCAACAAACAACTGGTTGGAAAAACTGGGTCGTCGCAAATATGGCAAAACTACATGCCATGAGAGTGTGACTGTCAGATTTTCTTCGGGGGAGGGGGGCAGGCTTGCCCAATCCATCCTACTAGGTTTCAAACCGCAGCAGGTGTCGAAATCCCCCCTCTCCCAGTCAACCATTTCTACTCAAGTGAGCACCTGCTCCGTGGACCGGGACCTTGAGAAGGACAAAAACTGAACTAAGGATTGAAAAACATGTCTTTGGCTGTTCACCAGTGTTACATCGGTCACTTGTGGTCCAATTTGTGGAAAACCTGGCAAGCATGCCATCATTTACTACAGCTTTGCGTGCATCTCACCCACCTGGCGAGGTGGAGTTCTGTAGGCATTGAGGCTGACATGGAAAACGACCAGGCCTGACCTAAAGTATTATGCGCAACCATCCATGTGGGTCCGTATATTGCCCTGCAATAATTAATTCATATCTAACGAACTCCAATCCAACCAAAGTGGAAGCACAGCCCTGGCTCCTCAGCCACGTGGGTCGAGGTCATAGTGCAGGTCGTAGTCCCACTTCTGCAGGCGATCCTCAAGATCCACCCTGAAAACCCGACACGCCCCAACAGGAGGAGGCCTTGCAAGCACGTGTCTGCATGGGCAGGTCTGGGTGTGCATGTATATATCTAAATAAACACACACATCTCTATATCTATATCTACATAAATATATTTATACGTTGAAGTATATATGATGCACATTCGAAGATATAGATATTGTTGCAGGTTTCGACGGAATTGCCAAAAAGCTGGAACACCCGTAGCGCTCCAGACTCATATTATGCATGCTCACTGAGATCAAATGGCCAGCCCCAAAAAGAACAATAGGACAAACCTCAGCCAACCTAAGGCCATCAGGCAGGGTATCCGGAAATGCCTCGAGGGCTCCATGGTCTGGTGTGAAAGTGCAGCAAAGCCACTCTGTCCACATGCTGCGCCAGGTGTTGGGTCGCAGCCTGCCGCGTCTTTCCGCTGAGTCGTATCCCTATGACGACTTCGTCAAAGGATTCACCACGGGCATGGCCCTCACACTAGCCTCATGTTATTCACGTCAATTCATGCTTTTAGACTTCGACCTGTGAATGCGGCGCCATTGGCCGTGGCTAAGTTTCAACAAGGGTTGAGACTGGAAACACAGAATTGTCCTGATAGGTGTGTTTCCAGCGCATGAATAGCCCTCTGAACACTCCCTGCTCAGCACAGTGGTTCCTGCAATTTCTAGCTGTGCCGAACGGTAAACCCTCCCAACTCGGCTATCCTAAGCCAAAGCCCGCTTGCAAAACAGTACGTCCGCTTCTCAGGAAACACCAGGATGAATCTTGCGAGCAATTCATCCGCCCCAAACACCACCTGAAACATGCTCATTTGTCGAGTAGAATCCCAGAGGAAGCTTTGCACAAGTCTTATGCCCTTTCCCAACATGTGATAGCATCGTACCGAATAACTGTAGGCTTGTCGCTTCTTTTCATCTGCTCTCCACATGGCACGCGGCCGACCAATTTGGCCCGCGCAGTGAGACGAATCTGTGCCATATTGATTCCTGCAACTTGCATTTTCTGGATCTTGGAAGCGGCCGGAGGAACAACAGTGGATATGTGCGGCAATTCACTTCTGAGGTCGTGGCGCTTGGGAAAATCTCAGAAGAAAGCCAAAGAACATGGCAAAGCCAGCCATTGGGGGGGGGGGGCGTGAATTTCTCACCTGCCCGTGTAGGCCGCCTGCCGGCGGCTGCGACCGGCTGAAAAACATATGTTACGAAGCCGCAAGCACTCAAGCCCCAAATTGCCGGCTTTCGTGATCATTGGAGTCAACTTGCACGGTTCAATGAGAAAGGCTGATCTGATTTGCAGAGTTGCCCACTGGTTCAACCATTCATGTTCCATGTTGAAACATTCCGTTGACATGTATGTGCCTGCCCAAGGTGTTCAATGCTTAATTACATGCCTCGCTCAAAGCAAGCTCAAGCCCTAAAGTGCAAGAACCCCAAGCCCAAAAACTACGACCTCTGCAACCATAGCAATCCACGCTGCTCTTTCGTCAAGCATATGAAGCGCAAGCAATCCACGCGCCCCAAAACCAAACCCCTTGAGGGAAACCCGATGGAATCACCAAAACAACTCTGACATAGGTGCCATTTGGGAATTGAATAAAGGCTTTGGAGGTTCCGTCCAGCTTTCCCGATGAGGGTGTACCTTTTTTGGGGGTGCCCTCATTTAGCAACCAAGCAATTAATTGACAATGGGGGGTGGTATGGGTGTTGAGAAGGAGAATTACATGGACACAGCCATTGTTTGAGATTCTTTGCGCTTCGCTTCCCGAGACCTGCGCATGCCTCGCTGGGCTGTGTCCGACTGACACGATTCGGAGCTAGTCAGCAAAGGCAAACCTGCCAAGGGCCGAGAGCCAAGTGCGAGATCATTCGTTGCTTTGTAAAACTACATCTTGACAAAACAGAACAGTTGCCCTCTGCATCTTCTCACTTCCATTCGGGGCGGCTCGCTCTCATTGACTCATGGCTCCTTGAGGCAGCTGATGGTCTTTTCCGGTTCGCGGGTGCGCGGCGCCAGGCGCGGCGCCGCGCAGAGCGAGGCGAGGTGCACCACGAACTCCGCTTGGCAAGCGAAGGGTTCCAGCAGCTTCTCGACCCACACCTCCGAGCTATCCCGTAGGTCCCAGCCATGGGAAAAAAGGTCCGAAAACATGTCAAGTAATGAAGCAACCCACGAGATTCGGTCAACAAGGTCATTCCCCAGCTTGAAGTCTGCATCAGCTTTAAAATATGCAACCTATTGGTGGGTGGGTGGGTGGGTGGGTGGGTGGGTGGGTGGGTGGGTGGGTGGGTGGGTGGGTGGGTGGGTGGGTGGGTGGGTGTGGGTGGGTGGGGTTTGCCCGAAGAGGGGCTGCAACGAATGCCTAAGAGACGTCACCCAGGAAACTCGTTTTAAAGGGCCTGTGAAACGGCAGTTGCGTCTACAATGAGAGAAAAGTGGTGTCAGCTGGCTTCCGTACAAGTACAGGAACAAAAACAAACTCTTGTGCAATGGGCGTGCCAGCACCTGCTGAAGCAAACGAGTGTATTATTTTGTAAGGCAGGCATCCAATGATGAGTTTGTCCCAAAATATCCGACCAAACCTTGAAAACTGAACGAAATCGTCATAAAACAATCCCTACGCAGCTGAAATCTAAAATGATATCGTTCACGGGCGAAATCCTGCGCTGCCTCGGCTTTTGCGTGCCTTCGCTAGGAAACTTGACCCTTTTGATGGACAATCGGATGGACAATCTGTGCTCGCGTGGACATGGTGGACCAGCTTCGTTGGTGTCTTGATTTTCATCCCAAGACGCCCATCTTGGCGCAGTGCAGGGCACCCCGTCGCGGAAGGCTGCAGCCCAGGGCACCGTGACTGGCCCCTCCTGGAAAGGGATTTGCCGGCTGGGTGGGTTCCGGGGGTGCCAAGAGACATGGATGGTTGTGGACCATCGTTGATTGAACAGCATTCATGAAAAATACTACATACGTCTACATGTGTAATCCCCGTGTGACTTTTGGGGGTGGGGGTGGATCAGCCATTCTACACTATAAAGAGTTTGTTTAGGATCGTTGTTACCAAGTGGCACTTAAGCTAGCGATCTATGTCATGGCGGCCACGCCCGGATCCAAGTGTCATTTTGTAGTGGGCGAGTTGGCTCTCAATCCTACCAGCGTTCCAAATGGAGTGGACACCCACTCTATAGGGGGAAATGTTGTTGCTAAAGACATCCAAACAAATCCATGAGCCGCAACCCCGTCATTCCTGGCTGATTGTCTATATACGGAAGCACCATAAAAGAAGCCAACTGCTTCAACCAACGAAAGCTAGCAACTGTTGTATGGGACGGGTCAGAAACAGAATAGAATCCATAGTTAGCTTGCGCACCATAAGAGGCGCCGTAAGAGTCCTCAGGAGGCTACACGCAAACTCACATGGTGGCCCGGCAAATTGTGAAAAATGAATTTAATGAGAGGTGTATCAAACCGTCTTAAAGAACCCCTCAATTGTTGCTTGCGCACGGCTTCCTGCAAGGTGCTTTTTTGAGAAAACTGAGGAAGCATTCGGATATGCAGACCGGATGCCCTGGAAATGTGTTTCTGGGTCCAAGTCACGCTTGCCGGGAGACAAAAATGGGGGTTGGACCAGGGGGGATTCCAGGGGGGTCAATCTTCTCGGCCCAAAGAGTTGAGAAAATATATCACTCTTTCGGCATTTTAGCCCCTCACCTTGCTTGCGCAAGGAGTAACTTCAGCTACCTAAAGCTAGCGTTCGTGAAATGCCAAAGTTGCCAAACCTGGCTTCTAAAACTGATCTACGCAATCACGACCCCTCAACATGGACCACAAAGAAAACAAGAGACATGTAGCCTCTACAAAATGCAAACAATAACGTTTACTACAAAATGTGCGCACCCAACCTAAGGCGCGCCCCCCTTTCAGAACACAACTCTTAGGAGGCAGCCCCTCACATTCTGCACGGAAAATTCCAAAGTTGAGCTCTATATGTATGTGTGTGTGCGACAAAGCCATGTTGAGCATATGCACTCACGCATACACACTCGCACACGCACGCGCGCACGCACGCACGCACGCACGCACGCACGCACGCGCACGCACGCACGCACGCACGCACGCACGCACGCACGCACGCACGCACGCACGCACACACACACACACACACACACACACACACACACACACACACACACACACACACACACACACACACACACACACACACACACACACACCCCAAACCCTCTGAGATTGAAAAAAACCATTCTTGCGCTTGGTTTTCTGCATTTTTCATGGTGCGCTTGAAATCTTGGTTTAAGGCTAATTTTCCATGATTGTGATACTGAATTGTGATGATTTCAATCTCGGACTTCATAGAATATTCAAAGCCCGCGCTTGAAAAATTACTTTTGGCAATATTGAAATTGATGAGTATGCACAGGGCCAAAATGGCTGAAATATGCCATGCTCAGGATCGTAGTGAAATGAGTTTGAGAGGCTGTGATATGCATCCCAGCAAAGCATTCCAGCCCGTGTGCTCAGAAAGAACATCATATGCTTTTGGCATGTGTTGGCTTGCATGGGGGAATCATTTGTTTCAGGATCAAGCCTGCCTATAGGTAGTTGCCTGCAATCCCGCCATGGGGAAGTTGGGTGTCAGCCAGAAGCACCATGTGAAAAAGCATACGGTGAAGAGGTTGCCCACACCAACTTGCAGCAAAGCCTTGCTGGTCAACAACCTCATAGAGCACACCAAGAAAGAAGGCACCTCCAAAGCTTTCAGCTTTGGCTGCTACAAGGGGGTGCTGTTGAACAATGCTGTCAAAGGTGCTGGCTTGCTGGCATTGGAGGCATTGATCATGTCTTTGCTGGCTGTCAGCAAGAGTGGCCTGCTCAATTACACAGATCTCAAAGAGGCTGTGAAAGAATGCAGCAACCAATTCCCAGTTTTGTCAGACAGGGGCATGTCCTTGGACAGATGGGCAGGGTGGGTGGCAAGCAGGATCCTGGTTGTGATGGCCCACCTCAGAAGGGTCAAGAACAGCAAGGTGAGGATGAGGCAAGCCCAGAGCAGCCTGACAGAGAAAGAAAAGGAGCAGTTAGAGCAGCTTGCAAGGCTGGTGCAAGACTTACCCTACAAAGGGACAAGCACCAGCACTCTTGGCACAGAGAGCATGGCTGAGTCTGATGTGGGCCTTGACTTTGAAGCACTGGCTTGCAGCCCTGTGCCTGCCAAGAAGGCAGCAAACAAGAAGAAGATGGCAAAGGCTAAGGCCAAGGCTCTTGCCATTGAGGAAGCATGCTCAGAAGGCAGTTCAGGCCATTCTTCCACGGAACCTGCTGCTGAGGGAGAAGGCTGCTCCAAGATCTACCTGACCAAAGCCAAAGGCAGGACATACCTACAAGTTTTGGAGGGTGGCAAAAAGAAACACTTGGTTTGCATCAATGAGAAGCAGAGCAAGTCCCACTTCAAGATCATGAACAAGATCAAATCCACCATGGAGGAGATGGGCAAGCTTGACCAGGGGACGGCAGTGTCCCTGAGAGACGCTTTGCTTGCATAGCAACATAGTGCCTGCAGGGCAGCATTTTGGGGCGCAATGCACCTTTCATGCTGGGTGCATGGCTACTACCCCCAGCCCTATGGCATGAACCATGGCAAAGGTGCCAGGAAGCTGAGGACTGTCCTCAGAGGGGCCTACAGTGAGGATGATGCCAGCAGCCCCTTGGCTTGAACAGATGGTTGCTTGAACCTGTGTGGCCATTTTTTCCAATGTGCAAAGAAACGATTTAAGGCAGCCATAGAGCACAACAGCTAGCTTGTCATTTTTGTTAAAGCAACTGTGGATGGGAGCACTCTTGGCATGTCTGTGCATTTTTCTGCATGATCAGCAGCTTGGTGAGGCTACATGAGTTTTCCAGAGTGGATGGATGAGCAGGGCTCCCTGCCTGTGGTGATCAACCACATTTATCCAGAAAGCCATGGAGGGCATGGAGGGCCTGGAGGGCAATCTTCTGGGCAAGGCGGTGGCCATGGAGGGCAAGGCTCTGGGATGGCAAGGCCATGGACGGCAAGAAGATGGCGCTGGCAGGGGTTGGACTCCTGAAGAATGGAAAGCATGGAATCTTCAGAAGGGCTGGGCTGAGCAGCCTGCGCTTGGAGGAGAGAATGAAGAGGAGGCCATGCAGGCTGAGCATAAGGACGCTGAAATGGAGCAGCACGCAGAGCTCAAATTGGAGCTGAGGCTGCAAAAGGAGGAGACAAATCAAGCCATGGATTTGGTGGCTAGCAGGCAGAACTTCTTCCTGAAGCAGATGAGTGAAATGCAGGCCCAGCAGTATGAGAAGGAGCAGCTGCTCAGGAATGAGTTGGAAGCCAAGCACATGGAGATGGCAGAGCTGGTGAAGTGCTTGGCTGAGAGTAGGGGCCCTAGGGGCTTCTCAGAAGAAGAAGCAAGCGCTGCAGGAAGGCGCTGATCGTAGTGCCATGCATGTGGGCCCATGGTGGTGCATGGGTAGGCCACAGGTTGAGGCCATGAAAGGCATTTAAGACTGTGTAGCAAATGGGCCCACTTCATATAAGGCACTGTGCAGTACACAAGGGTCGGTGTGGAAAAGTGAGCCAGATTCACATGATGACAAAGGACTGGAATAATTTTCGCATGTCCAGCCATGTGATGCAGTGCGTGCGTGTGTGGCCTGAGCCCTTTTGCTCTAAGCTGCACAACCCCTGTCTGAGTCTGTCTGCTGCAGCTATGGCAAACCAGTTGCAGGAGACCATGTACCTGACATGCGACTCAGTTGCATGCGGGCCAAGCAAAAGGAGCTGGGTGTGGGTGACCAATTTGGCAGAAGGGTCAACCTGCATTTACTGTGGCAGGGCATGGTCAGCCACCGCAATCAGTGCTCCAGCAGTTCCTTGGAGGGTGGAGGATGACCTCAGCTACCAGATCCAGAGGATGCAAGATGCCATCTGGCACTTGCAGTGGAGGGTGGACCTGCTCCTGATGAGGGGCCTTGGGCAGTGACAGCTTTTGTAGCCAGAGTGGCAGCTGTGGGTTTTTGAAAAAAAGGAGCTGCTTGCCTGCATTGTGCTTGGGTTTTGCCAGCGTGGCTTGGACTCGTGGCTGCAAATGCCACAGTTGTAAAACAACAAATGTCTGCTGGCTGAAAGATGCCATTCAGGATGGTGGGTTATTGGAGCTGGTGGGAAGGTGGGATCAAGTGGCTGAAAGATGCCAAGCCAATGGCCGAAACATGCAATGTCAATGGCTGAAATATGCCATGTCAATGGCTGAAAAATGCCATGTCAATGGCTGACAAATGCCATGTCAATGGCTGAGAAATGCCAATCCAAAGGTGCAAAGATGGCTTGCAGAGGCACTCGCTGGCTGTGACCGGCTGCTGGTGGGAGGTGGGGCTTTGCCTTTTTTGGGGATCGTGGCAGGCTTTGGTTTCTGAATTTTGTCTGAAATTTGTCTGAATTCCAACGACTTTTCAGATAATTTTCTGAAATTCAAGTATTTTGTCTGAAAACTAGATGGAATTCAGATAAAATTCAGATAAATTTCAGAAAATGAACATGCCACATCATATTTGAATTGAACTGATTTGGAGCTCATTAGTGGCTCAACTGGACTGTTCGAAGCTTTTCACTTGGCCAGCATGCCCAAGAATGTCATCAAAAAGCTCAAAAAGCCAGCTGCTTCTGTGAGGGATGAGGTGGCCACAATTTCCTTGGACGAGAAGATCCAATTGTGGAAGGACAGGGAGTTGGAGCAGCTGAGCAGCAAGTTCCTGCATGCCTTGAAGTCGGCCCCTTCAGAGGCAAAGGAGCAGTGGGAGACAGCAAGTCAGGCCCCAGCAGGGCAAAAGCATGCACAAACAGGTGCAGTGGTCAGGGCATGGCTTTTGGACAAGTCATGGGGCTCACACTTGAGGAGCGGGTGAACGAAAGCTAGCAGTTGTTGCATGAGATGGGTCGGTGACAGAGTGGATTCATAGGTAGCTTGTGTACAACGAGAGGCCCGGCAAGATTCGTAGGATGCGACACGCAAACGCCACCTGGTGGCGTGGCAAACCTTGAAAACTGAAAACAACGAGAGGCGTCAGAAGCTGTCTTAAAGCACCTCTGGGTTCTGCGTGCAGCGTGTGCAAAGATTCTTGCGAGGTGGTTTACCGAGAAGACTGAGGTCTCAAATGAACAAGCTGAATCGGTGGAACATGTAAAAGTTCGTAGCACCAAGTCCAAAACGGGCAAACCGAGACTGCTGAACACTGAGCCACTGCCCGGGGGGGGGGGATGGACCAGGGAGGAATCGAGCCTGAGACCGGGGGGGAGGGGGGGGGGGGTCTAAATAATTGATGTTTTTCAATCTTTTCGGCTCAAATAATTGAAAAAATCAATCTTTCGGCATTTGAGCCCCTTACCTTGCTTACGCAAGGAGAAACTTCAGCTAGCTAAAGCTAGCTTTCGTGACTTCATGCAGAAAACCCAGTCCATCTCAAGCTCTAAAAGCTTCAAAGAAACAGAGAAGCCTGTCAGCTGGAAGGAGCTGCAGCAAAAGTATGAGGATGAGGAAATCCAACAGCTCTTGGAGGATGGTGGCATCATTGAAGTGGCGCATAGCAAGACCAGCAATGTGAAGATGTACATTGACAAGAGCAATTGGAAGAAAGAGAAGACCTTTGTAAAGAACAAGGAGTTCAAAAAAAACCAGAAGAGGGAAGTTGAGACTGAGGATGACTTGAGCAAGCTTGACCAAGCTTTCCTTTCAGTAGACCCTTTCCAAGAGGGAGGCAGGTCCTTTTTGAATGACATGACCAGCAGCAGCCAGCCGCCAAGGCCTGAAAATCCAGGCAAGAAGCATGAAGGCGCAATGACAGCTGACAAGCTGTGGAAGACAGTGTCATCTGCCATGACAGCCTGTTCCAACAAGAGCCTCCAGGTTGAGGAGTTGGCCAGGGAGCTCAAGGGAAATTCTGGTTATGGGAAAGGCATCAAAGCCACCACCAGCCAGATGCAGAACAAACTGGTTCAGTGGCAAACCTCCCTCAAGGACCTGTATCTCAAAAAGGACTTTGGGAAGAAGGAGGAGACCTTGAAGTTTTTGAACACCATCCAGGAGGAGATGAAAGGGCCCATTGCATCTCATGCATCTTTGCTGAAACAGCTGGGCAAGTGAATGTGTCAAGAGCCCACCGTGCTGAGGCCAAATCTGTTGATGGTGCACCCACCTGTTTTGCATTTACTAGTCTTTAGGAAGGGCCCATTCTTTCTCCTGATTTCCAGAAGCTACAGCTTGGTGGGCCACAGAGATCGACCTATAGACGCAATGCTTTGCCTGCGAAAAATACTATGTGCTGCACGCAGGCTCATTCCTGAATATGTGTCATGGTTCATGCCCATCAAGTATAGGAGGCACAGCTGATTTTTGAATTGGTGTAGGTTTGAAGCTTGGGGCCAAGCTTGCAGCAAGTGAGCATTTCAGTTTGTTGGTGCACATGTGTGCTTGGCAATGGCTCAGCAGGAAAGACTTTGCAAGTCTCAAGCAATTGCAAAGAAGTTCCCCAACCCAAGTCTGGCAATAACAATTGCTTTGTTGTAGCTGACATTTTTGTGGCCGCTAGCTAGCCTTCAGTCCCAACCATGGTGGGGCATTTGCAAAGAGCACAACATGACGCTGAAGATGCCTTGGGGCCAGCAAGAAAGAAGCAGAAGGTCCTGTTGTCCAACTCCCATGAGCAATCTGCATTTGCCACCTGCTTGCTCAACAAATGGGCTTGGGGAGTTTTGTCTGCGCCTGATGTGCAAGAACTTGCCCACGCAGCTCTGTGTGATGGCTTGCAACACCCGGAAACTTCAGAGATTGCAGCGTCGGGGGCCTATGGCAACAACACTGGCAGCATTCACCGGGATTTGACAGCACATTTTGTCAAGGACTTGGTGGCACCAGCTGGCAGGCTTCTCACAGTCCCTGGGAAGGATGTGAAGGGAGGAAAAGTTGCCATTGAAATGGCATGCAAAGTGGTGTTGCCTTCAGATTGGCTTCTGGCTATGGCCAGCCATGGCCACTTGCATGAGGAGCTGGAGCTAGCGTTTGGCTATGGCACTGCAAAAGAAAGATTTTGGGATCTGGTTGGTTCAAAGTTTGACCATCCTGCAAAAAAGAAGGGCGCTCAAGGGATCCCATTGCTGGTCCATGGAGATGGTGCAAGGTTTCAAGACAAAGATAGCCTGCTCACAGTGTCCATGTCAGGCTTGTTGAAGCAAGGCAGCATTTCTGACACCAACTTGATACTTGCAAGCTGGCCAAAGAATTCTTCCATCAAAGGCCAGTGTGGCACTTGGTCAGAAATTTGGGAATGGCTGGTGTGGGACTTCAATGGCTTGTACCACAATCAGTTCCCTGCATTGGACCCATTTGGCAACCCATTGGATGGAGAGCTTGCTGAGAGGGCTGGGAAGACAATTTTTGCAGATGGCACTTTTTTCTTTCTGCTCGGTGTGCAGGGCGATATGGATTACCTACAGAATGAGCTGGGCTTGTCACATTGGGCCAGTGATACGCCCTGCCATTTGTGCCCAGGTGGAAAAACAGTGGCTGACAACTGGTTTGACTTCAGGCCTGCAAGCAGTTGGAAGAAGAAGCCTGCCTCCACACCATTGCCAGATCACCCCCTTTGCAAGGTCATAGGTTGGAGCAGAAGGTCTTACTTGCTAGACTGGCTTCATGTCAATGATTTGGGTGTGGCTTCACATGCTTGTGCAAATGTGCTGTTTTATTTGGTGTACTCCAAGCTGAAGCACATGCAGAGAGCCAATGCTGTGGCCTTGCTGGCTGAGTACATACTAAGTGTGCAGCCTGCCCATGGAAGCAGGCTGACCTCCTTGGAGCTCAAGAATTTTTGCCACCCGAAAAAGCCCCACAAGGAGTATCCTGAGATGAGGTTTCTGAAAGCTGCCAATGTGAGAGCCCTTGTGCCCATTTGTGCAGACCTGGCCAGGGAGCACCATGATGCAGCTGATGAGAAAAGCCAGCACATGCTGGCTATGATTTGCAATTTGTCCAAGCTGTATGACATCATGCATAGCTCTGGACTTGTGATTCCTGAGGCTCCCCATCGACAAATGGTGGAAGCTAGTGACAAATTCCTGCTGCATTACAATTGGCTGTCCAAGGCAGCAATTCGGAACAAGACCAAGATGTGGTCAGTTGTTCCCAAATTCCATTACCATTATCATTTGACTGAAGGCTTCTGGGGTATCAACCCCAGGTTTTTTTGGTGCTATGGTGGTGAAGACCTTGTTGGTAGAGCCAGCAGCCTGTGCCACAGCTGTGTCAGAGGCACAGCTAATCATGACGTTTCTGCAAAAATGCTGGAGAAGTACAGGGTGGCAATGCGTTTGAAATGGACCAGGCTAGGGTGAAAATTAGTTGCAGCTGCTTGACTGTGTGTGCATGTGCAGGTGTGTCCTGTGCTTTGTTTTCTTGCTTCGTAGCCACAAATTGAAGCACAGATGTTCCAGATCAAACGGAGGTCCATGGTAATTGGATTGGCTGAGACATGCCATGTTGCTTGACTGGGCTGGCCTTTTGGAGGAGATCTGCTGGGGAGGATGGTGGGATCAAGATTCCATTTGGCTGCAAGATGCCATTTCATGACCAACTAATGTTTGTTTTTGGAGACAGCTTGCGCTTGAAATTTCATGAGAGCCACTCTTGAAAATTATGGGCAAGACCTAATATTGATTTTTGATAAAACCAATCTCTCAATATTGAAACTCAAGAATTTTCATGGCACGCCTGAAATTCAAATGCTTTTCATGGTGCGCTTGGTTTTGTTCAATCTTAGAGGGTTTGGGACACACACACACACACAAACACACCCGCACACACGGGGCTGTGGCTTCATTAAAGACCATTTGCAGTTGGCAGGAAAGATTACCATATTAAGCAGGCGCATGATTGACCTGCCCCCTTACGTGCGCAGCACGACTACATTCTGACAAACAACCCTTGTTTCGAAAGGCCTTGGCCGACAAGCAGCGGCCCGCTGGCTAATGTTGGACCTCCTTTATTATTGGTACTCGGTATTGTAGAAAAAAATCCTAATTCAGAATCCTGTGGCTGTTTTAACGGTTCGCTATTGTGGCAAGTTTTTTTGCCCCCCCCCAGAAAAATCTAAAAAAAACGCATAGCTTTTTTCTTCGCTTTCTGGATTTGCTCGGGCTCAGGCTAAACTTGCTAAGCCTTGGTAGCTCCTGTTCAGCTGGAGGCGGGTTCTGAGCTAGCTAGAATTGGGAATTTGTTTTCTTGAAGTGGTCCCCAAACCATCAAATTTAAGATAACTTCTTTACAAAAAAGTGCGGGCAAACAGTCACACAAAGGGGGGTGCCCACAAGAGGCCCAGATCCTCTTTAATGCGATTGTTTTGGGGTCCTCTTTAGTGTCCAGTGGTTTCGGGGTTGCTGAAAACTGAAAACCAAAGCCTCAGCCTTTTACTTTTAAAGAAGGGGACTCATCCTAAGCTCTCCCCAGCTCAAAGGTTAAAGGCCTGAGATCTAGGAAATCGATTTTGCAAGTTGTTCCCAAACCATCAAATTTAAGATAACTTCTTTACACAAAAGTGCGGGCAAACAGTCACACAAAGGGGGGTGCCCACAAGAGGCCCAGATCCTCTTTAATGCGACTGTTTTGGGGTCCTCTTTAGTGTCCAACTGGTTTCGGGGGTTGCTGAAAAAACGACCCTTGGCAATACTAAAGTAGAATTGGCAATACTAAGTAAGTACTGGGGATCTGAGAGTCAGCCTTGGCAATACTAAAGTAGAATTGGCAATACTAAAGTAAGTACTGGGGATCTGAGAGTCAGCCTTGGCAATACTAAAGTAGAATTGGCAATACTAAAGTAAGTACTGGGGATCTGAGAGTCAGCCTTGGCAATACTAAAGTAGAATTGGCAATACTAAAGTAAGTACTGGGGATCTGAGAGTCAGCCTTGGCAATACTAAAGTAGAATTGGCAATACTAAAGTAAGTACCGGGGATCTGAGAGTCAGCCTTGGCAATACTAAAGTAGAATTGGCAATACTAAAGTAAGTACTGTCCCTCCCAGATCCCCCAGGATCTCCCTAAAGAGAGTCCAGCCGACTGGTTCCACTGTTCCAGGGGGGGGGGGGGGGTCACACTAAACAGAGTCCAACATTATGTGACAGCACCTGTTTGTTTTTGCTTACGGCACTGTATCGCCGTACGCGGCTGCCAAGTGAAGAGAAGATCCGCTCCATCGCGCGCGCCCAGCACTTCCCAAGTGCGCACGCTCAGAGCTGTATCAACGCCTGCCAGCTTCTAAGCACGCCGGCTCAGCGCTGCAACAACGCCGTGAGCACACCCGCTCACGCCGGCTCAGCACTTCATCACGCCTGCCAAATGATAAGCAAGCCCGCCCGGCCAGATGACAAGCACACCCGCTCAAGCGTACCCGCTCAGCATCGCACCACGCCTGCCAAATCATAAGCACACCTGCTCAAGCGCACCCTCTCAACTGTGTCACGCCTGCCCCCCAAAAAAAAAGAAGAAGAAGAAGAAAAAACAGCCGCCAAGCGCATCTGCTCCGCACCGTACCGTTTACAGTACCCATGCCTAGCAACAAGAGGAATCATCAGGTGAATGCATAGCTGAGCTCGTATTGCCATGATTGCGCTTTCCGCAAAAACGCGGGAAACGACATGCGGTTTTCAGTGGGTTCGCAGAGTCAAAGTGACTTGAATGCCCTGCCCTTCGGGTGTGGCATTACCACTTGGTTGTTTGCAGCGCTGGAAAACGTGCGTTTCGCAGTGGCGCCGGCCTCAGCTCGGCTTGGGGGCAACAGCTCTTTGCTCACTTTTGCGGGTTCGATTGCCTTGATTCCTGCGGAGCGAGTACAGAGAGGATGCGATATTTCGCCACTGCCGAAATATTCAGTCCTCAATCGGACCACTCCATGCTACTAGGTTTCATTCGAGTACCTGAGGCAACTGCCAATTCCCTCAAGCTCCAGCCTCCAGATTGATGCCGGGCACGTTGCCAAGCACAACGTCCTGCTCCTGGCTAATACATATGACTGGCACTCGCACACACATGCCGCTATTGCAAAGTAAAGAGTCAGTCGTGACTGTCAAGCCAGCATGACAGCGCCGCTCTTGCACAAAGACTGTGCTCAGTAGCTGCTTGCGCTTCCTTGAGTCAGATTGCTCAGAATGACCAACACATTCCAGGGCCAAGCAACATAAAAATGTGGACAGCACCCCGGCCTGCTGGCCAAGCCACGCAACGGAGAGACTTTCGTTCCTCGGATCTCCGATGCTTGGGGCTGGCTGCGTGGGCGCAACAGAACTTTAATGCCTTGCTGAAGTCTTTGCAAACCAGCGCCCCAAAGAGCGCGTCAAATTGCACGGTCCAGGAGCCAGTCCAGCTTACAAGAGATGCCCACACCGCGTTCCAGCTAAGTGTTCACCCAAGAACAGTGTGCTCGACTAAGGATGCCGGTCGATTCTAGCCTCGCGAAGCCCTGCACATCATGACTCATGACCAGAATCCTCCTTCGGGGGGAACATGCTTCTGGGGTTCATGCTAAATTTCCAAGGTAGCAAAAAAGGCGACTTCTGTACTACAAGTGTCATCTGGAAACGCTCTTCTTCGCACACTTCTGGCGGTGATCATGGTCACGGCCCCCGGGAAATCCACGGAACCCTGAAAACATACTTGAAATCCCAATGCGATTCATGATAATGGCGTTTGATGCCCTGCTTCCCACTCTTGGCTTACTGATCCCGGTGGTTTACTTTGAGGTCAGCCTCCAAGCGTCAGGCTCAAGGGAAACAACTCCGGCAAGGGTCAAATCATGGGCTCCATTCGGTTTTGGAGCCCCGAATTTGGCTGTTGCTGGAATCGCCTTCCTTGGGAAGTCCCTATGTTGTTCAACATATTCGATGGGGTGTGGATAGAGGTGGGTTCGCTAGTACCACTGTATTTGAAGAAGGTAGGAACATGGAACAAAACGAACTCATTCCCACAATGCTTCAAGTGAGTACTGCGAGTGATGTTTCATGTTCAAGCCCAAAAACGGTTCAAAACATCCGGCCCAAAAAACACGAAGCGGACATTTCATCACCCGGACTTCGAGTTTGCTCTCCAGGCTGCGGAAAGGCCTCGAGCACCTGCGCGCGCAGCAGCCGCAAGGAGGCACTTTCCGTCATGGCCTGCGCCTGCGCGCCGCTCGGAAACATGTGTCTAAGGGTGGAAGTACATACCCCTTGTTCATACCCCTTGGCTTCCGTAGTTTCCAACCCACTTTAGAAGGGGTATATACCCCTAAAGGATCCCAAAACCACCTGCTTACGGACCATGGCACATTTGGGCCTCTCTCCAAACAGAATATGAACCCCCGAAAAGGGTTTCTCGCTGGTTTGCCTGTCAGACTCGGCCTAAAACGAGTAGCCTCAACAAAAACTACATACCCTCCATTCATCCAGAAGAGGTGAAATTATCCAAGATCCATGGGTCCAAAAACTGTCACTGAGTGCCTTTGCAAAATACCACATGCGCTCGAATATGTTACAGCTACATCAAGGTAGGGGGCACCAGGAAGAATCCACACAGGGGCAAGTTGTTGGGCCCGTAGACAGGAACCGAAATTCAAATTGAGGATCCTACATAAACTGATATAAACTGGGGATGCGTGAATTGGGGTTCCTCCCCATATGTTGCCTACCATGGGTAACGCCAAAAAGTGACACCAGCTCATCCATGCATCACGGAACTCAACCTTCATCCTGGATGGCATGAAAGGAGTGAGTCTACCCAACGTCATGGCGATATCCGAATCTACGGCAACAGGAAAGTCCCCTAAACTTCATCGAATCTACCTGTTTAGTCCGTTTGGTCAACTCATGGCTCGCATTCTCGAACTCAAAGGCCACTGGTGCACAGGCGTGAAGCCAACTTTTCGGGAGTCATCCCGGCTCGAACGGCCTTCCAGCTATTGGACATAAGCTCCGCGTGCTGAAACAGGACCAGTTGTTTGCCAAGGACTTCTAAACCTAGAGAATTTGATCATGGGCTCAGCTTGGCCAAGCAGCAATCAACGTGAATCGTCGCGAGAGCACCAAATGGATCGGAAGGGCTTCACCCTGCGTATGGCTTTCGAACCTCCAAGCTACCTGCGAATAGTCCTGAAGGTGAGCAGCCTGCAACCGACCTAAGTACCCTACAGACCCAGCCTGTGCGCTTGCCAGCTCGTGCAGCTCTTGCTCAGTGGCACCCTCTGGGATTACTGAGACGCCGCCGCCCGAGGTTGATTTCACCCAAAGCTTCCTTGGCGGGAGAACAAGAAAAAGCGACAACAAAAGACAATCATTAGGTCATTAGGGCTGGTCAAATTGAGGGTTTCTTTTCTGGGACCAGGGTGTTGTTTTGCACCGCACCGAAGGGAACAATCGCAACTCCTAACAAAACAAATGCTAGATGGTCCCTTTCTACTGGTCCCATTCCTTGACCAAAGTCAGCCTCCAAGGGCCGCATAGAAACAACTGGATCAAAGGCAGACAAGACCAACGTAAAGCCAAGAGCACTCTGAGGCACCGTGAATCCGCCAAATGCCCCACGTATTCGGACGAGAGTCTCACGTGTCCATGTCTGGTACGCCCACATGCCCTGTTGAATTGCCGAACCAGCTTCATTGAGCCAACCACGGGGCTCCCTACACTTCTCCCTCAAGTTGTTCGATGTGATGCTTGAAGTGACTGGATCAACATGGGAAAACGCAAATGACACATCTGCAGCTTGCTCGAATCATTGAACCACCTTGAGGCGAGGGATCTAAGTCACCGGAGCCACACCCGAGAAGAATCAGCACCTCAACCCCCGAGGAGTCCTAGAAGCCTACATGTAGTCGTCCCAAACTCAACCTTAGCGCATCCTTCATCATACCTTGTGTTGTTGGTATCTGCCGTGGTAGTCTGCATTTTCGGACCAACCTCACCTGCTATTTGTCATAGCCACGTTGGAAGGCTTGCCACATCGCAAAGTACTGGAAGCAGAATTAGCATCGTTCCTGCTATGCATCGGCAACGCAGCATGAATCCTACCTGAATGATTAAACAGGGGCCATATGTGCGGAAAATCACCGTTTACCAGCTGGTGTGGAGGATTCCCTTGTAAAACAGGTCGTTTTTTGATGATCCTTTCAGGAACCCTGTTGCATGGCCAATGGCCCTGTCTAAGGGCTAATGTAATGTGGCCGAGCATCACGTCAACAATGTCGCCAGCCTGGCACCTTACTTGCCACGCGCTGGCTGAGAAAGTGGTTAAAGCAATGCCAACAAGAGAGGACAGTAAGCGACGAACACGGCTTGCCCAGGAAACGCATTTGTGTCAGATTCGCATGCATCCCCCCAAGGCCTGCCGTTTTGACAGAAATCTCCTTTCGGGCAGACCCCTTTGCAGGTTCCATGTAATATTGTCGGGGAGGGGGGGGGGGGGGGCGGGGGTTACTTCGAAGCCCTTCCCTGTCAAGATGCATCATCGGCCGCTGAAAATCCTCATTGCAGCGAAACACGACGCTGCTGGTAATCGGCTGAGAGATGTCCACATCTGGAGGGCCTACCTGGAGGCATGCAAACAAGTAATTACTATGAGCTATTTGGCACCCATGCAGTCCGAGCATGCACACACTCAATCTGGAAGCAAGAATCCAAGATATGGGTATGGGAATCTGTTAGGGACTCTTCAAAAACCGGCATTGCATCAACTAAGGAATGGCGGATAATTCATGATTGCCGAACTCGAGAACCTTAGAACAGGTGCAAATCCTTCTTCACGGTCATGACATGCCCCTTCTTCTCAAGGGTTGTCGCTAAGCCTCCCCGTTGGATTCCCTTTGCGATGTCTTTTGACATCCTACCCTCGCAAAAGGACACGCGCGCTCGCCAAGATGCCGCGTTCCCCTAAACGGCCAGCCTTGGTGATCTGCACCGGGCTGCCCAAGAGTTTCAAGAGCTCTTGGCCCTTGTCCGCGTGAATGAAGACTGTGGGAATGCGCGGGGGCACTAACTCTTCGACCTCAGGTGCGCTGGAAGCACCAAACAAGAATGCATTGCCATTCGAATGTTAGGATTGTAATGATGGTCAAAATGGGTGAGGATTCAGAACATGCATAGCCCACACGAGTTGCCAATGCGTAATGCTGGGATATCCTAGCTGGGTTCTAACAATTGTTTCTAGGAACAGAAACGCATGTTGTATGATGTTGCTGTGCTGCGGGCTGGAACCTGTTTGTCAGACCCCAGTGGCTCTATAATTCTCCTGCTGCTGAGCCTTCCAAGCCACACTGGCGAGTATCTGTCACGCAAAGCTCGGCTCTGACCATCTCTGACCCCTTGACTGGGATACCCTGACGAATATGGAAGCGCACGACAACTACTCTTGGAAGGCCGCTTTCTTTTTTAATGGGGGGGCATGCTCGTGTATGTCGGCGGAAGAACCTCGCCAGGTTGCCCCCTCCATGGACTCAACGGCGTGACGCTCGTCATTGTAGACCAGCAGTGCCACGGCGCCCGCAGTCTCCGCGTTCACCGCCTTGACCTGAAAGAAGCCTCGGCTTGCGGAATCAGCGAGCCAGGACGCCGTGTCAAACCAGTGCTTTGGAGACCATCTGACTCAGAATGAAATATCAGCCTGTAGACTTCGTCTTCAGGACAAATGAAGGCAACGTAGCCTTGTGTTTGTGGGGGGAGGGTCGCAAAGTTTTCCTAAGCCTTCAAAAACCAAAGTGCCCAACTGAGCAAAAACCAAAAAGCAACACACCACTGAGCAGGTCCGAGTTTTTCACCGGCTCAAAAAAGAGTTAACTCAAACCCGAGGCGCAGTTGCCCCGCAGCGCCAGGAGGACTGTACCCTCAAAGCGCTGCTCCAAGGGCGAGCAAAGGTCGAGGTTCGGGGCCGCCGCCAGGTGCCCGGAAACAGCGTCCAGGCTCACGGGGTTGAAGTGGCCCCCGACCCCGGACACCTGGCCCGGAGACAAAACATCCGGCGATTTCGGAGGAACCCTGACTAACAGTCTGATAGACTGACATAGTCTGACACATGTTCTCAAGCAAGGTGACAAAGGCAAAGTGGGCTGACACTCTCATGCGGTAGGCACATCGTGCGGCCTCAAAATGGGAAACTGTCAGGCCAAAAGCAGCGCCTGTGTGGGCAGCTGTGGGGTATGGCTTACGGCTTGGCACACGTACTCTTTGAATGCTGCTGCCCGCAGCAAGCAATCTCTCAATTTCAAAAGGCACTTGAACATGATCTCAGTATGCCGTTCATTCATCTATAGCTGTGCTTTTGAGCATGAACGGTCACGAAGATGTATCAAGTATGCATTTGGTATGCGTTCAATGACTATGAACCTTAACTCTGGCTTTAAATACCCTTCTGGGAAGAACAACCTGTCTGCACTACCAAAGCGCGAGCCCATTGCTTGATTTGGCATTCCTCTGCCTCCAAAGAAGAAATGCCTTGCACCTGGATCTGCCAGTGGTTGGCTGCTACTCGGCACTCATCGCCAGGTGCCAAATTCACCTCAAATGCAAGAAATGCAAGCCGCCTCCGCCGGTATGCCCCAAGAACGTAGAAAGAACACACTTGAGCAAATGAATGGCTTCCCTCCCCAGAAAGGGGGGAATGCTAACCGTTGCGTCTGCCAGAACCTCCGTCATGCATTTCGCAATCAATTCATGGGATGCGTGCAAGTCTCCACTATGAGCTGCGACATGCAACTACATGAAGTTCCGTCAAAATTTGTTGTTCATAGCACGTACGATCGAATTTAGAGAGTCCCCTATCGTTTTCTGGCATCCTATTGTTTTCCATGGTTTCAAGCACCTTAACCTTTTTGGATGTTCAAGTGTAGACTGCTTTCCTTTTCCGTAAATTCTTAACGCGGCGTTGATGTCGGCCACGCATTCCGCCCAAGGCATCAAGGGAGATCTGAGTGAACCTACAAAACAGAACTACAGCCGATCATGCTTGCCTCTGCATCACACAGCCTACCCGACGCTCACTCGCATGACATGCTGAACTGCAGGGTTGGTCATTGCACCAAGCCAAAAGCAACCTGCGAAATGCAACATCGGTGATCCTCGCGGAATGCCTATGTGGAAGCAACCGGCCTTTAGAAATTCAATTCACACGTGCAAGACCGGTCCAGGATTGCCTTGCCTGGCTCGCCTAACGTCCAGCTTCTTCACGGGTCCAAGGATGCTAACAGCTAGGCCCGTCACGACAGCTTTGCAAGCCTGACCTTCCCAGCCGAATTCATGTGATCCAACGTTGCTTCCCTCTAACAACACCGCGCACGTACGCCATACACGCATGTTCAAACAACAGATGCACAATGGTATATTTATGCATGTATGTATGCATGCAACGCAACGCAATGCAACACACTGCGCTGCATATACACATGTATGTATACATATGTGCATATTTCAACATATTTACAAGTATTTATGTATACATGTTCTTCACCAAGCCTCCTTGAACATGATTGATTCCCCCAAGTTCCTGAAAAGCCAAAAGTCGGATCTAGCAGCGGTATCCACTAAGTCAGCTGGCATGGTGCCGCCCCAGCTTGGCCCCCGCCCCCATGCCCCCCGCCCAGTCCCGGCAGGGCGCCGCCAGTTCCAGCGGCCCCCGGGCCGCCGCCCGCCGCAGCTGGGGCGCCGAGCGGAAGAAGCCCAGGACACCCCCCACGCTGCCCACCTCCGCGCGGGTGGCTGGAGCCACGGTGGCCACCTGGCCGAGAGTCCGAGAGTCCAACAGTCCGAAAAAACACCGGGCCCCAAAACGGGAAGGAGATGGGTTGTTTTCGTCATACTGGACTATGCTTGAATGCGTTTATATGTCTTCCTTGGCTGTTTGGCAGTGTGAGATTTGTTGCCGCTGTGTTTTCAGCTGGGAATTGGGTCAAGCTTGGTTTGGAAGTGGTCCTGTGAGTCATTCCTTCTTGTTCCAACCTGAAAATAAGAACTCGAAGCATCGGCCAGTTGTCCTTCTGGGGTGGGGGTTGGAGGCGAATACGTAGTAGGTTACGTATATGTACGTACTTGTGTCTATGCACGTGTGCATACAAAAGGACATACTGCCTTGCACACCGGCAAACTGTTGCTTCCTTGAATACCAAAAAAAGAGCCGTATGGCAGACCCACGTTCTGAGGAAAAAGGATGTCAATGCAACAAGAAGGCAACACTAAGGATTTGCTGCATTTGACTCATCCATGAGAAGAACATCCAGAAGTAAGATGGTTCATCCTAAAGCGCATAACTCGTCCTGCGAATAAATATGAATCTCAGCAAGCCATTGTTCCATGCTAATTCACGAGTGCAGTTCCTGCCAAGGGGATAGACTTCCACAAGTGGGTGCCCCGAGAGAAAAGGGGGTTTATCTGAAAAGCGCTGGCTTCAAGAAAAACTCTCGGATGCGAATATCAAAAAAAAGAAGCAACTTCCCATCATGTGGGCTCAGTCTTTCTGCTGCTCACGTACACGATTTGCAGCAGGTGCCACTCTTGACCAAACAAACCCTTTCTGATGTGCACTCATGTTGCAGACAATTGCGTGTAGAGAGAATGTGCGTTTGTTGCGCGGCTTTTACCAACTCACTTCCTCTGTTGAAAACGTTCCTCCAAAGAAGCGCAAATCCTTTGCGAAGCAGCAGTCCACTTTGCTGATTTAACACGCGAAGACAAACAAGTTGTTTGTTATATATCAAAAAAAATAAAGAAACCACTTCGCAAGCGCAAAAAGTGGAAGCAGCCGCTTGAGCAGAAACAACGCTCGTTGGAAGATCCAAGTCGATACATCCAAGTGTCACCGCTTCTCATTCCATTTATTCGGTTGCCCACATCTCGGCCCCAGAACGGTTCCTCGTAAAGCCTTGGCGAGAAAACACGCTGGGCAAAGTTCGACCAGCGCCCTCTTGCGGATGGCAGACCCCTGTGTGGAACAGGTCGGCGTCGTAGGTGCCACTGGTGTGGAAGTGGAGCTGACGGACATGGAAGGGCCAACAAATCCTCAGCACAGGATAGCCTGCACTGCAAATGTCTTTGCAATTGCTTCAGATCAGGCTGGTTACAATAAATGCAGATTGCAGGGTGCCATGGGCAGCATAAATCAACTTGTGGGCGGCAGCATTTGCCAATACAGCTGATGGAAACAACTTGCTGGGCCTTTCTCATCTCGCCTGTTCACTCTTAGTAACTAGCAGGGTGTATGTTCAGTGAGCGTGATCTTGGTTTCATGGCGTTTGGCGGGGTGCAATTCCATCTATCTGGTCTCCTCCCTCCTTTCCGCTTCAAATGGGCTTGGGAGTGTTGGGGTGGAAGCGAGCATCTGTGAGCCAAATAATTTGAGCCGTCTTGTATGTTATCTGCGATGCTGCCAAAGAATGTTACCGAGAGCCTTAGAGCTCAGCTTTCCCTCCAAACATCTAGAAAGCATGCTTGAGGCCCCTTGCATTCCGCTGGTGAACTTAACCTCCAAAACAAATCAACAACAAAAACTCGTCTCTTGGTGGTCACAGCTTGAACCTAGGACTTGTCGCATCATGTTCAATAGTGTTTTGCTATTTTGAGCGATGTCGGATTTGGCTTGTTTGGGGTCTTGGCGGGCAAGTGTAGTGTCGATCTAAGGAACTGCTCAAATTGGAAAATGCGCGATTTTGCGAAACCCCCACCTGTGTAGGGCTGTTGCTGCGAAACATCCCCAGCATTATTGTGCTTTTAGAAGGCTTTTGTTGCAGGCTTCATCCCCGGCATTGCCTGCATTATCAGCATTCCCCGCACCCCCGCCCTAGTACGTCCGGGGCGCCCTGCGTTTTCAGTTTGCCATGTCTGCAAGGCACCAACCGTTTTTTTCGCCCAGCTTTCCTCTGAGCAGCTCGTAGGTCCACCAGCCGTTCTGCGCGTATTGGCAAGTGCCCCGCAGGGGCTCCAGAAGCTGTGACACCTCCTTGCAGTGTGCCATGCCCCTCGCCTTTGCTTCTTGATCTTCCTGTTTTGAGGAATGTTTAGACATCGCCTTTGGGCAAGCGCTTTCCCCTTTTGCAGAACCCCGCTGATTAGGGGCCTGGGAATACAGTTGCTTCCCCCCCGGAACAAGAAAACTGAGCCCAGTTCTCGCTCATATTCTGATTCCAAGGGATGCCCCTTAACGCAGAGGCCAGCCTGGCTTTCGAAGCTGGCCCCAAAACCATGAAATTCTTTAGAGCGGGAAACAAGCCTGGGACTGAGATCGGGCCCAGCTCTTCCAGCTTTCAAAGAGGTGCTTCAGGCCCTTCCAAACCCGATGGGTTAGACATGGTTAGACCTCAGATCTGGGAATTGGCAATACTAAGAATTGAGACCTGGCAATGCAAGCCCAAGCCCACACACAACTAAACAATTCAAAACTAAGTATAGCCATACTAAGTTATGCATTGGCAATACTATATAAGTATTATATTGGCCATACGAATTGTAGTTTGCCAGACTGAATTTAGTACTGCCCAACTCGAGACCATGCCCAATTCCCACTACACAGATTGTGAACGTTTGCCTGGTGGCACTCACAAAAAACAACTGCACATTAGGCTCACTTCGAGTGCGGTGGCCGCTCCTCCTTGGTGCTGCAGCAGGTCACTGAGCGCAGCTCTACCTCAAAGTGCCGCACGCCCTCGGCAGCGACTGCCTGCGCCATCTGGTGGGCAGCTACGCAAGAAAAGATGCCACGTGTCGTATGTGCTTTCTTTTTCTTAGGGTTTCAGGGTTTGGGGTGTCCAATGAATTTGCTCATTGATTTGTGGTTTGGGGGTTTGAAAGTTTTGGGGGATTAGACTAGACAATTTCACCAGGACAGCAAGTTGTGAGTCAGCAAACATGATGTAGGTTGGTTACGACTTTCCCAGCATTCGAATCATGTTGATTTAGTTTACATTGTCAAATGTCACGTGGAATGGAACCTGGATTTATATAGCTTCTCAACATCTAAAACGCTTGGTGCTGTGGAGGGGGTGGTGCTTTACTCTGTGTTCCAGTTGTTGAAGAAGCTCTTGAAAAAAGCACATCTAGCACTTTAGCACTTGCCATGTCTACAAACGCCTTGTGGTCATACTTCAGTGTTTGCTTGACGCTAGCGTGCTGGGTGTGGTTTCTAAGGGTCGGTTTCATGATGCTGCGCTGTTCTACATGTTGTTTATCATTTTGCACCCATGCTACTATCATCATTCGCCTACATATCATCATGCTATATCATGTTGTCATGTGTTTGTCATCTGGGTTTTGTCGGCTGGACAAAAAAAACAGCCGTTGTATATCATAGTCAGGCCATCCTGCTTTTTCAGAATTGTGTCCTGTGGTTTATCAATTTGAGAAAGACAGCACCTTTTTTTCATCATGTGTTCCCATTGTGCAGAGCTATGGGACACTAGCTGTTGTGTAGCAACTTGGATTGTCTTTTTCCAGAAACTTTAGGATTTCAAGTACCGTTTCTTTGCCGTTCCTGCTTCTGTGGAGTTTGCACGAAGCTGTTTCTCCGATCCACCGTGGAGTTCGAGCTGCTCATTTTCGAGTTCCTGCACAGTCTATTGCTTTCAATGTTTGGGTTATTGCAGCACAAAAAGCCAGGCATGAACCAAGTAATGCTAATGACAAACTGCATGGAAACTGCAACGGTATGACAAACCAAACGAAAGGCACCATGACAATCTGAATAGCATCTAAACCGGAACAAACAACACTGCTATGTTTATTGCTCTGAGTCTCCGACTTTAAGCAACACAGACCCTTTTCATCATATCCGGGCGGCAACAACACGTCCCTCTGATAACTGCTGCAGGGACATGCTACAAAGACTATTGCTACAAGCAGCTTGTGCAGCTGGCTCCGGATCCCAACATGTCTGCCGCGAAAGCGTGTCCCGCAAAGGAACCGCCCAATCTGGGCAATCCATAGCAAAGCATCGGAATGGAAAGCCATTGCAAACCTTCACCGCCTCCGCTGTGACTAAGTAGGGCTGCCGCTGCGCAGCAGAAATGCAGCTGCGTCCATCCTCCGCTGAGCGCAGCCGGGCCCGGGGCATCGGGAAGGAATTGCTGGGCTGGCCACGCTGGACCCAGCGCAGCTGCAGCGGTTCCCCGGCTCCAACCACCATGGCCTCGGCTGGCTAAGTGAACGCCTCGGCCGAGAGATGCAAGGGACCCAAGTTCAACCTCCTAATCGCGTGTGCGTGTGTGCATGCGTGTGCGCACTACGGGAGGTGAGGTACCTTCCAAATAATAAACTAACAACATGCGGGGCCTTTTATATACCCTTTGGACACGGAACCAGTGTCACCTGAGTAGGTTGACATCTGCTGCCTCCAACTGTCCAGCAATCAAGCTGCACAATTCTTGACAAATCACAGGATTGCTCTGTTTCAATTATTCACCGCTACTCTTCTCAGACTACTGGTGCTCTCTGCTTGTTGCAGTACCCTCCTAATCCTGATCCGAGTCGGAGATGCTATTCGCTTGCAAAGCCATTGCAGTCCTCAACGGGTTGCCAGTGTATCCAGGCCACTTTGTCGCACATGGCTCCTATTCATCGGGTGCGAAATACTGGTCTGGTAAAATAAGAACACCTCCGTCCCATTTAGGTTGTCTTGAGGGATAAAGTCACAATGTGCAAATCGAGACCCAAATCAGCTTGCGCCGAGCGACTAATGCATCTTCAGGCTCCTGCTGAATCCAGACCAGTTCCCCCAACCTCAACAGGAGGCGGGTGCAGCGGCGGCAGCAAAGAACAGGAAGGCATCGACGCCCATGGGTCTGTTCCGCTTTCAGGCAGGTTGATGCAAAAAGAGAAATGTCAATCGCAGGCATATCAATTCTGGCATGTGTCGTTTGTTGCTTTTGGACGGAAACAGGGCTCATGATGAGTTGGTCCAACGGGTGATGTTTAAACTGACCCAACATAGGCATTCAGCAAGTCACCATAATCCGCCAGGAATAGACAAATCCTTCGGGTTTCTCCAGTCAGGGCGTAGCCTTCCAGCCACGGCACGCGCAGGCCTCCCGCGGGAAGTCGCCGGGGCTTCCGCAGGTACACCTCGAACGCGCTGGATTTTGGTGTTCAACATCTTATTGGTTCTAGGATATACCGTTCATTCCTGATGCATTTCTGGGATTCTTGATTGGCGGTCTGGTGGGAAGGTAGTTCGCAAGACGACAGACATTTACGCATCTTCATTATCTTTTGGCACCAATTTACCACCAGATGAACGGTCAGAGCTTGGAGAACGAAGATTGCATGCTTTCCAGGTTATTTTACTTTCATCTTTAGCATTCACATATTTTTTACATTCTGGAGTGTTATGTCTGTAACTATATCATTGTTTCTTACATGTACTGCTCTTTGAGACTATGTTCTATAAATAATCAGTTACATGTCTATTTACTTCGCATCTACATCTTGAAAATTTCCAAAATGAAGGTTACAATTTCCAAATAAATTATATTGAATAGGCGAATAAACACAAATACTATACCCCATTTTCCATATTCATGGATTTGTTGTCGGTATAAGATAAAGCTATTTAATACTTCGTCTGATTCTCTTCTTATCTGGATTATAATTGCATACTGCATAATGCGTTTGTCTATGAAACAATATATCAGTTGGGAAAAAGAGAACCAAATAAGAACTACATTGGGGACGTCCTAAAGACGGGGGATGTCACCGCTTTGGATAGCGCTGATCTGCGAAAACAAAAACGAAAAGAACACCATACATTTTTAGGGCTCCTCCGATTTTCGGAAGCACCCACGTCTTTCTAGTCGCAGTTTGCAATCATTCCTCCAGGGTTCTGGTTTCCGAACACTCCAAAGACCCAGGGATTGTTCCTCAAAGGTTCGAGCAAGAATTGGGGACCAATCTTGAGAATTTTTGTGCACCCTTCAGTTGTGTCTTGATACCAGGAATGTGTGCGTGTGTGTGTGATGCTGCCATTTTGGGTAACGTCTGTAGAGAAATGACCCCGTGAGCAAACCTTGCACTGACCCAAGTCAATGGACAAAAGTAGATGTAATGATGGAGGCATTGAGGGAAACCCGCCAATGCATTTCCCAACTGAATCATGATGCGCGGCCTGTACAACCACCAACTTCCAGCAAACACAAGAGAGGGCAAAGGCCACCCAGCATATAAGGGACCAGCCCAAAATCAACGCGTGCCAGAAGTAAGCTTTAACTAGCCTCATGTTCTGTGCAAGTTTCCGAGCAAGGCAGGCGTCTATGCGGTCATGGTTGGGACACTAAAAACACAACAAATATGCGTCAAGACCTCATCAAAGAATCCACCGACAAAAAGGAACCACTGTCAAGTAGTTGCCGTCAAGCATAGGCTGGTCATCGATGCTGTCCGGCTACTTGTGTGGAAACTTTTTGGATGTAGAGTGCAATGCTGCTGGAATCTAAAAGTGCCACACCAACCTGTCTTCCCAACCCATGGCACATGAGCAAAAGTATTATTTGCAGCCCACTGAAAGCCGAACGAGCAGACCCCACAAAAACAAAAAACAAAAAAACATGACTAACATGAGCGCCTCAGCCGGGCATGCAGCTCGGGGGAGGTGTAGAGCTGCTCAAAGCCGAACCCATGCACGGCGTCGAACGAGGCATCGTGCCAAGCGGTGTTGCCAGCCACGGAGAAGCGCTCAGACACGCAAAGCTCGAACCTTGGCACTGAAACAGGGTACCATAGATACATAACATAACATAACATACCAAAAATTACATAACATAACACAACATGCATACATATATACATACGTAAATACAAACATAAAATTACACTGCACTGTGTTACATTCGGTTACATTACATACAAACATTGCATACAGAACATACGTGACATTACATTGCATTCCATTCTGATAAAGTGCATTACAAACATTACATTACACTACATTACATTACATTACGTTACTGTGCTTTACATTTACATTTCATTTATATTACATTACATGACAACACATTACATTACATTACGTTACATAACATTACATTACATACACACATACACACATACACACACATACATACATACATACATTACATTACAGTACATTACATTACATCAAATTACATTACATTACATTACATTACATTACATACATACATTACATACATACATACATACATACATTACATTACATTACATTACTTACATACATACATACCTACATTACATACATACATACATACATACATTGCATACATACATACATACATATATACATACACACATGCATACATTAAATTACATTACATTACATTACACTACACTACATACATACATACATTACATACATTACATACAGACATACAGCCATACATACAAACATACTTTGCATTCATTCATTCAGTCATTCATTCATACATTGCATTACATTACATATTCATACATTACATTACATTACAGTACAGTACATTACATTACATTTCATTACATTACATACACACATGCAGTACATTACATACATACATACATACATACATACATACATACATACATTAGATACATTACATACATACATACATACATACATACATACATACATACATTACATTACATTACATTACTTACATACATACACATTACATCCACATATACATACATACATACCATATAATACATACATACATTACATACATACATACATTACATTACATTACATTACATTACATTACATACATACATACATACATACATGCATACATACGAGCGTACATCCATACATACATACATACATGCATACATACATACATTACATACATACATACATATATACATACATACATACATATTACATACATACATACATACATGCATGCATGCATACTATAGAACAGGTTAAACAACCGGGAAGGGTCACAAATGAACCCTGTACTCGGCGCGCTTTTTCCTTGAGCCATACGCAGTCGTAATGATGAGACTGCGCAAGTGAGACATTCATGCATTGGGGTTTTACATGGTTGATAAATGCATCACGTTACAAACTACACCCCCCGTGCCCGAATGTGAAACAGGAGGACAAATGAAAGGGATGAAACAACCAAAGAAACCCGATCGGCATGAAGTCCTTTTGCAGTACACAAGTTACACAAGCACTTGGATTCGAGCAACCGGCAGTTAAGGTCTTCCGCCTCCACTGACCGTCGCTCTCGCGAGGCGTGCTCATGCACTGTACATTGATCCTCGGCCAACATGGATTGAGAAGTATAATGAATATTGAATTTGAAATGTAAATGGATGTCAGCCGAAGATTGAAAATATTGTTGAAGAGATCGCTCATTCATCGCCAATCCCAATTGCGGGAGCTCTTCCACGGGCGCTGATCATCAGACCACCACGAGTCCCAGGATTGGCCCCAGCTTCCCCAGTACGACTGGCTCCATTGACGATCTTGCCATTGGCCACCGGTCTCCCGGAGCTGCGGAATGGGCTTGCGCGTCACACCGACAACTGCAGGGAGCGGGGTGGCTCGTCCAGGGATCTCGATGCCGGGGATCTCCTCTTCGACGAAGCAAAGCAACTCAACCAATACCGTTTCGGGGTCTCCCACAGACGAGAAATCCTGGGTCCAGCCCATCACGGGGTAGCGGTTGCTCTTGTCAAGGCTTCCATACAATGCAGCAAATTGTTCTGGTTCCAGAAATCTGCCACCATGCACCACACACACGTCCTTCGGATCGACCTCCTGCACGTCCTCCGTTGGCGGCACCAGCGTTAGCCGTGCGTGATATTTCGGCACAGCAACGCGTCCTTGGATCATTTCCTTGGTTCTCCCGAAACTCGGAATAATGCATCGTGCCACCTTCTCGATAAACTCGAGGGCGGACGGCGTCAGGTCTCCCCGCGCGGCAGTGTAGGCATAGAAGGGGTCATTGATCAGCCTCTCGTACAACGTGGTGTACTCCTTGTTGCGAAGAACTGCTTTCTTGGCAATGTCCTTCATGATCCCGAGGCCCCCTCTTGCGCTTCGATCCCCTCGCGCATCCTTCCTCTGCGTCAAGATCTGAGTCTCAACCTGGTCCATGGAAAGCGGCACGCCCAAGCTGTTGGCCATCTCCTGCAATCGGACGACCCTGGCTATTTTCTTGATATCGGGCATGCGCTCCATGAGACGGTCACACTGGAAACAGTTGATGGTGCCGACCGGGATGAGGATTTTGCAGCGCGGGCACTCAACGTCGGGGATGTGCATGACCTCCGCGAAGCGCCAGTTGGTCGACTTCTGCTTGTTGGGATCCAAGTCCTGCCACAAACCACTCCGGCCTCGGGTTTCCCCGGGCTGCTGCGTCACAGCTCGGGCCCAGTTTCTGTAGAGGCCATAGCGGGCGGTCTCGAATTCAAGCGCGACCTGCTCTTCCTTCGGGAGGTTCTCATCGTAAATGCCCCTGACCTTCGTCACATTGCCAATGCGGTGGGGCCGCGTCATGTCGCGGCACGCCGTCGGGGCCCACTGTTTGTAATAGAGCTTACACTCCTTCTCTGCCTTCGCCATGAACGATTCCAGCACTGGGGTCCCGACAACGCCCTTCTGGGTCTCTTCCCGATACTTCTTGATGCTGTCCTGGTAATTCCGTCTGACGCTGACATACATCCGGTTAGACCAGATAAACTTTGCACATTCAGCGTCGTAGGCGTAAATGAGGACCTTGTTCGTGATCCAATCCTCCGTCACCAGGGCTTCCCCGTCTCCGGGTGCGTACAGCTGACATCCTAATTGGATCAACATCTCCACATCGACGGCGATGTTGATGGGTCGGTCAGCACGCGCACCACCCGCCTTCCAGCCATGCCTGTCCCAAGGAGGCACTACCGTTAGGTAGGCGCGACCACGCGAGGTTTGCCGGTCTCCCATTCCGCCCGGAAAGATGCCCATGTAGATGATGTCAAAGAAATTCTGCATGTTGCACGTGTGGTAGGCGATTTTGGGCAGCGCCTTTCGGCGTGCGTCCGAGAAGTCTTTGCAGAAGCCCGGTCGCACACCCTTCTTTGCGTGCTCAATGGTGTAATTGGCATCCATTGCAATGGGATCTCCAGGAATATTGTCAAAGCCGCTGGCCTCGGTCACCCAATCGTTGTGGCCGGTGAACGCGCGAATGCGTAGCGGCATGAAACTGAGCCCGTTCCATTGCTGCCCGGCCGGCGCGTACTCGACATAGACCTCGAACCGATTCGATGTGGACGTGGCCTGAAGAAGAGTGTATTGGGTGCAGTTCCAGTCATATCGTCGTTGGATCCATTTGGCGACGGCTGCGTAGTCGAAGGAGCTGTCCTTGAGATTGATCTCAGGGATGGATCGCGTCGCATGTTCGTGGGCATGTCCGCGAACCAAATACGACACCTTCTTGCTCAAGAACGTCCTTCTGCCATAGTTCTGGATCTGGGGAATCTTGATTCCTGAGCACTTGATCCACTCCCTCTTGGGTTCAGCAGCCTGGCCACGGGTCTCCCCGGGCTTTCCAGCAGCTTTGGAAACTGCCTTCGCCTTGGGGGTGATCTCCGGGCCACGGATCTCTCCGGGCTGAGTCTTGCTGGTCCCAGCCACGGACGCCTGATCGCTGGATGAGGCAGCCTGCATTGGCATTGCCTTTGATTTCACCTTTGGTGTCGCAGCACTGAGAGCTGCAGTCATTTTGTTATGACTTTTCCGTTTGGAAGTGAGGATGAGCTTGATTTGGCCGTCCTCACCAATGTCATTCGGATCCACTGCGGCAACCTCAACGGCCTGGCCTTTCGGCCGGCTGACCTTAGGCTGAGAGCCAGGGGGCAGGTCGAAGCTGATCAGGTCCTCCTCATCCGAAGAAGAAGACCAATCAATCACATCGTTGAGGCCGCTGACGGTCGCCGCGTGAATGTCGGGTTGCATCATCTGTAAGATCTTTGCTTCCTCCTTGACGGTGTCAAGGGGGTAGAGGGGGTTTGCCTCCTTTTCAGTCTCCAGGAAAATCTCGCGCTTCGGCTCTTGCGCGGCGATTTCGTTGATCGCCTCCAACTCCCTCTCACGGACCTCATTGTCGAAAGGGTCCTCAGGGTTCTTTGCAATTGCCGGACCGCCAGTTTCCTGGGGTGTAGCGCCAACGATCGGGATAGATGTGTCAATGTTCATGTATTCCCTTTCGAGGCGGTACCAATTCATCGCCATTTCGAAGCGGTTGATTTGGCCAATGCAGTACCCGAGCTTGGCGGCGGCCACATAATAATTGATGTAGTGCTTCCTGTTCCGCTCGGTGTCATCGGTGTGGATGCGGTCAGCTCGAGACGTGTTGGATATGAGAGTCTGGGGGTCGAGGACGGTGATTCCCGCGGAACCATGCAACAAACGAGCATGCCCGTCCATCTGAGTCTTGTAAGATTCACTCAGTCCATACGTCTCATAGTCCCTCGGCACGATGAGGACGACCTGGACGACGTCTTCCCGAAAAGCAATATGGCGTAGCCGATCACTGACAGTCATCACCGCTCGGGCATTCCTTTCGATGATGTCCATCGCAGCCTTCCGCTTTGCCTCGGAATCAGTGGCCCAGCCCGCTAGGGCGGCGGGGTTGTCGATGTAACCGTTACGACCGACGACGTCATTCCCGGACCACGAGATCACGATGACGTACGGCCGGGGCTCAGGCCTGTCGGCGAGCTTTAGCATTGCCCGCTCAGCAGCGTCAAGACATTCTGCTAGTCCTTTGCTCCATGTCATTTCGGACCAGACCTCGTGCTTGTGCCCAAAGAGCGTCCGCTTATTCTCCTTGAGGATGGTGCCAACATCTGTCTTTGCTCCATCTTTGACCAACGCATTGAAGGAGTCGCCGAAAAACAGATAGTTGACCGCGGGTTTCCCCGGGCAGAAGAGGATGTCGAAAGCCTCAGCCGGAGCCTCTTTGAGAATTCCCGCAGTACCTGTCAACGATGACATGGCGTTCTTGGCGAGAGCCAGCGCATCGGTACGTTCACTCATCTTGGCAAGGTCGACACCGGAGTTCACGTCCTTGACGATGAATGATTGAGTTGCCGCATCACGGAACATGTCTGACCAAGCCTCTCGGTTGGCGACGCGCAGCTCGTCGGGGATGACCTCGGCCTTCACCTTCCCATCGTGCAGGATGTAGTCCGAGCCGTAGTCAACTCGAGCAAGCGGCACATCTTTGTAGTGCCTCTCGGAGAACGCCGAGCGTACCGTCTTCAAGGCCTTCTCCACGGGCAGTGCTTCAGCCATGGTCGCGACAAGTATACGTGTTTCAGCAACCTTCTCTCGAACCGACACTGCATAAGCAAAAGCCTTGTGAACCAAGTCAGTCATGATGTATGTGTAGGATTCTGTATTCTTGAGATTCTGTCCCCTTCCCTCAGCATGTTGGACAGTGCAAGAACATACTCTTCCATCAAGGTAATTGTTGAGGCAATGCATGTTGGTCTTAACAGTCCATGGTTTCTTCATAGGAACCCCATCGGTAGTTTTGACACCAACAGCACAACCATCAAACTTAACAGGAGTCATGTTGTTTCGAATAACAAACTTGTCAACGGCCTTATCGTCCCAGTAAGTGCAACTCCTGGGCCATTCAATAGCGATCAACGGTTTGGCAAATTCCATTGAGTTCACGAGGTCCATGAAGGCAGACCAAATTCTTTTGTAAAGTCGCTTCACCTTCTCTTTCGCCGTGTCATGATTCATGTTAACATGAGACCAAGCAGTTCCGCCAGTACAAGGGATACTTGCCCATAGTAAAACAGGAATAGAACCCTTGTTGCCGATAGAGCGGATATGCTTCACCTCGTCAACGACACGCTTACGAGTAGCATGGGAAAGAATATCATCGTCCTGGGTAATCCGAATCACGTGGCAGCCAAAAGCGGGTCGGCGCGAAGTATCACCAAGCTTGGAATCGTGTGAACAGCAAACTTCAACCAGAATACGATTAGGGGAACCCCCCGTATTCCTGGCCTCGGATTTCTCCAGGCGTGTGGCGACACAGCAGCCAGCATACCTGGGACATCCATTTTGCTAGCAATATTCATGAGTTTGAGCCCTCCCTGCCACTTCTCAGCATTTGTGAAAGGCTTCGTCAGAATATCTGCTGCCTGAAGTTCGGTGGACACGTGTGTAAGCTTGTAGTGTTTCCGCCTGAATTGCTCCGCTAACCAAGCAAGATTAACACGTTGGGTCTTGTCGGTATGGCGAAAGGCCGGAGATCTACCACTTTCAAGAATACGGATAGTGGCCTGGTTGTCCTCGAGAAAAATGCCTTCGAAAGAACCATTGTTGATAAGAGTCACACCCTCGCTACCAACACGTTCATCCCCAACATACTCAAAGTCGGTAAGGTTGTCCCTGATCTCTTTGGCCTCGATTTCGAGATCGGCCTCGCCGGCCCCCCGCATGAAGAAATACGTCTTGCCTATCCATGCGGAGTCGGTTTGGCGTTCTGGATCATTTGGGCAAATTCGGGAAACTTTGAGATTGATGTTGCCATCGCTGAAGAGTTGAACCGTGTATCTGGTGCTGGACAAGGCCTCGGTTCTAACCGGGCAGTCGTCGTTCGATGGAACAAACAACTGGGTTCTTCTTTTATTGTGGACTCTGACTATATATCCATTGACCGTGTCGTTGATCCAATAATCGGAAGTTCTTGATGGGGTGAGAGTGCATGTTGGGTTTTCTGTACCACCCCCCGCCGACTGTATGATCTCCCAGAGGCAGGAAGACGGAAGTCCAACAGCACGCAATGCCACATTAGCTGCAATCACCTCGGCTTCCGTGGACGACATCGCAGTGGAAGTCTGCTTTTTGGAAAATGCAGTCAGAGGATAGAAGGTATTAGGGCCAATCAATGCAAGAAAACACCCTGATGTACTGCGGGAGTCATGTTCGCCAGCATGATCCGAGTCCGCAAACAACCATAGTCGGGTTCGTGATGAGGGGTCACCAACGAAACCGTGCATCTTCCGATCGACTGTGGTATGGATATAGCACATTAACCGGAAGAGCGCCTGGTCGCAGTCGACGGACCACTTGGTAACGCGAGAAGCCAGTCCCTGGGTCGCTCTCAAGAGATCAAAACGGGCCATCCGCGCAGCAAACAGGACCTTCATGAGGATTTTGGAGGCGATGGGTTGAAGAATACCCTTCTTCTCCGTATCGTCTTTGGTGGGTCTTGCAATGCGGTCATCCTGAAATGGAGTGGAAACCTTCTTGAACTGAACATTGCCCCCCGCAAGCTCAACATACCTGTCAAGGCATTGTTTAAGGAATCCGGTCATGTCATAGGTAACCATCGTGACGGGCTTGTCCATGCAAGGTTGGTGCTGAAACAGTTCATCGATATACGAAAAACCTTTGGCTCGATTGGCTTTCTTGGCGGACGTCTTGTCCCGGAGCTTCTTCACGGCCGCAGCCGCTAGGCGGGCATTTCCAACGTTTACGTGGTCCCAACCCAAAGAAAAGGAACAGTCTGAATCTGATCATCGTCTTCATCGAAATGCCAATACTGCTGAGCAGCACCATCTTTATCAAAACATGGACTGCACTCTGTGTACCGCGTCCCGCCCAACCCAATTTCTTTGGCAACACCGTTAGGCGTGCGTCGAAATTTGCGCCTTGGCTGCTCGTGTTGACAAACAACCACGCCATGTTCTGGATAGTGTTCCCAGTATTCCTGAGTTCGGCGAGCTGCGGCTGCATTCTTGTCGGATGGATCCTCCAGGTCATGATTGAAAACATGAGCGAAAGGATGATGTTCATGCGAAAGTTGAACCTTCTCCGTGACAACATGCTCACATCCGAGGTACCTACCAACAGCCGAAGGTGGGTCCATGTCAATCTTGGAAGAAATGAGTTCCCAACCTTTTGCAACATTCTGAACCGGTCCCGACATCTTGAAGTCGTCGACGTACACTGCGAGCAGGAGTCGAAGTTTCGGATGCCAGAAAACTGAAGGCCAGGCTCCAGGGTAAACAAGACGGAATCCAAGGGACAAGAGAATATCTTCACAGTGCTTCTCCCATAGACCCCCCGAATCCGGGTGGCCGTAAAGAGCAAGAATGAGCTGCACCACTGGATCGCTATACTTTGAGGCCCAACCTTTCGGCCAGCGATACTTTGGGAGGCGTACCCATGTCTTGATCCCTTTGTATAATGCCTGCGTATATGCCTGTCGCCCATCGGATTGTTGGGCGCAGTTACCAGGCATAGCTCCATAAGCATCGATGGCTTTGGCAGCTTCCATGGTGGAAGGGGCCGATCCAAGTTCAGCGAATAAAGCTTGCTCAGCATTTTCGTCTTTTACGTTGTTCCCCTGAAACACAGTCCTTCCCTTAAACTTGCGAAGAGGGTTTCCCTTTTGAAGTTCACTCCCTTTCTCAACACAGATTTCAAATATTTTGCCAACATGGACCTTTTCACTTCTCCCCTTAGCTTCTTTGACCACCTGCGACCACTCACGCACAGTGTTGTAATCCCACGCGCCCTTGCTCTCAAGGTTGTGCCACTCCACGTCGATAGACTTTTGAGCATCAGCATTGCTTTCAATCTCCTTCCGCCCCACCGGTCTAGCAACCATAGCATGAATAACGGGGTGAAGGTGAGCTTGGAGAACTTTGCAACGATGTTGACCAATTTCGGGATTCGCAGAAAGTGCAGGCAAAACTACAACATCCAGCACGTCCTCAACGGTCTCCTCTTTAGAGCGGTTCCCAACGCAAGGTGCAACAGGCATAAGAGGAATGCTTGAAAATTCATCTTCCAATCCTGCAGTGGTCGCCGGCCTAGCTTTGGAAGAAGAAGCTTCCGGGTCCTCGGAGACGGGCTCATCGGGGAAAGCCTTGCGAGCCTTCTCTCGCTCATCCTTAATAATGGCAAGTCTCCTTTGCTTGGTTGACATTGTTTTCCAAAGAAAAGGTGGAATACTGTCGGGTTTGCTCGATCCTGAATACCTTCGGGCTTTCACACCCCCCGCATCGTAATGAGCACCTCCATCTTTGGGAACAAAGGTGTCCTTGCTGGTCTTCAAATCAATGACTTTGACCATTTCTTCCGATGCGGGTCCCTTTTTGGGGGAATCTTTGATCAGCTTTCCGAGGTTTTCAGCGAGTTCCTGATCATCGATGTCATCCTGGCCTGGCATCTCTGCCGGCAAATCCTCCTCCAAGAGCGGCGCATCCAATGCAGCTGGATCGGGCGTTTCAGGAGCGTATTCAAGCCCCGGCATTACGCCATTCATGTGCAACAAGTGCCGTTCGACCATTGGAAAAGAGAATTCACCATCCGGACATTTGATCTGATTTACTCTCAAAGGAGCAATAGGTTGATCATAGTCCTTCTCCATCAAATCTCGCAAAGGAACAACGAGAAATTCGTGACGCCAAAGAAAGTCAGGATGGATGGGATACCCCAGAAATATTCCAGCCCTGGAAGTAGGTTCAAACTTCAAAGGCTTGTTGGGTCGATTCCTCGGGCCAGTCCAAAAGTTGACTTGACAACCAAAGGGCAAATATGGTCCGGGAAAATCTTCTCCAAAACGTACCTTCCATGGTGAATGATAATCTGGGTGGTCCGTGATGTTATGCGCCATGCAATAGTGTTTGGCCGCATGTGGCCAATACGAATGATGCAAACCAGCTTGTTCCAGGTTGGTCCTCGTGCCCTCGATAATCGCCCTGACGTTCCTCTCAGCAATAGCATTAGTTTTGGAAATGTAGTTGGTACTTTGAACATGCTTCCATTCCAATTGATCCGCCGCTTTCACAAGTTCAGGAGCCCGATCACTGTAAAACACGTTCACGGTTTCCCCGGTGCGGACAAAGTGCTTGAATGCCATCACACATTGATGAGAGGTTTTCCGTGCTGCTGGGTAAACATAACGGAAATCAGTGGCAACATCTCGAACCACAAGTGCAACCCTAGGTTGATCAATGCCGATTTCACGATCATCTGATGTGAGAAGATGGTCCGCCGTAAGGTGATCACCAAACTTCTTGGCCTCGACTTGAGTGGAACCTCCCTTTTGTTTTGATGGATATTTGTACATCTTCGCCCTGTTACAAGTCTCGCAAAAGGGGTTCTTGGGAGTGTGACACATCAAGTGCTGGAGTGAGGTCGCCTCATCACGCAAAGCTGCTTCACCGCGTTCGCGAGGGGCGTCCTTCAAAATAGGCTTAGACACAAAATCGGAAGCGATGACCTTAGGCGCATCTTCGGAGGGAATGTCATGGCACTCTTCAATGACCTCACCTTCCGGTTGGCTAATGGTGTCCTCAAGCAAGAAATCATCGTTCCCCAATTCATCCCCATCATCCTCATTGGTCACAAGCACCTCTTCAACAGCTTCTGGTTCCTCGTCAATGACTAGAATTTCATCCTCAATTTCGATGGGAGCTGATGGTAATGATGTAACCTTTGGAATGCTCTGTGACAAAGCTGGAACAGCATTCTGAGTTGCTGGGGGAATGAATGGAACATTGTCTTTGACCTCGAGCTTGATACGTGTACCATCCGGAAGTCGGAAATAAGGTCTGCTGTGGGCTCTCCAAACGAAATCATATCCGTCCCTGAGGCATCTCATACCCACGGATAACACGGATGGAGCCTTGTCAAGAACATATGGCCGAACAACACTATCGGTCTGTTGGATCTTGACCCTGGCCTGCTTGGTACCGATAATATTCCCATTGGCTGTGGAAAATTTCAGAGGTTGAGACGATTCGTAAATACACCCCACCTCCGCATCGGTTCCCGACAGCAAATCCTGGGAAGCTCCTGTATCCGCGATCCACGGAATGTGAGAAGAATCCATTGTCATACGAGCAACAGCAGCTTTCCCCTTTTTGGGGGAGGTCTCGGGCTTCTCTGGCTCGGCCGTTAGGCCTGCGGGGATGCAGGAATCACAGCCGAAATCAGAGTCGCATTGAAATTTGCAAGGAGTCTTCGTGCCTTTGAGCAAATCCTTCATCATAGCTTCATGCATGGTGCCGATAAGAGTTGCGTCAGAGACAGCTCTCTCATCGAACTTCGGAACATAATCAACAGGAAACTCGTGTGCAAACCTTCTCGACGAGGCAGTGTAGGGCCAAAGCTCGCCGTCAGTCTCATAGTTCGAAATAGATGGGTAATCAGAGAATTGCACGCACTTCTTGATACATGGCACACTCTGGAAAACATCGTGAGTCACACTAGGCAGGCAAGGATGCGAGGCGACCGAGTCGAGGGTCGCGGCGCACACCATCGCCTGGAGGAGGCACACCGCAGCATTGCTGCCTTTTGACGATCGCGGAGACTTGAGGGACTGAGAACCCTTCGAGTCTTTCGAATCTTGAGAAGAAGGCCTGCTTCCCTTCTTCTTCTTCTTTTTTTGTCTCTCGGCGATGTCTTGGGGGTGTCTCCACTAGTGGTCTTCTCGGCCTTTGGGGCTGGAGCTGCCTTGGAAGTTGCGGGGTGCTGCCATGGGCAATCTTTCCCTCTCTCACATCTGTTCGCTTTGAAGAACTTGCGCACCTGGGGCTTCGAACCAGGAGGACTCTGCGAACGATACTTCCTTGGCGTCTGGGGTCTAGATCCGCCCTTCTTGCCTTTCCCCTTACCTTTCGGTGCCTTAACATGTTCGAATCGGCAGTCTGAACCATAGGTGCACTGGCCAGTTTGAAATTTCACACATACACCCTTGGGGATTCCAGGAACTGCAGGGTTGTTCGACGGAGTCCTGCCACGTCCAGTTGTGTTGCTTGACATAGCATCCCGCATGTGAACAAGCCTCTTACGCTCCAAATAATTCCTCGATGCGTGAATCAGGAATTTATAAGAGTGCTTTTCCGTCCCTTCCTCAACCCGCTCATACTCATTGAGATCATGACTGAGAGGCCGAAACTTTCGAATCTGGCGGTGGAACAGCGCTTCAAGGGTCTTCTCATTCTGCTCATTGCCCATTCCAGCGATGACCGTGTCCCATCTTGTCATGAAGTTCTTGAGGTCCTCGTTGATGAGCTGGACAGAGAGCAAGTCCTCAAAGTCGTAAATTGCACCATGTTTGATGTTCGTGCTGAAGTGCTTGTGAATCATCAAAAGAATTTGGCGCCCCCTCGCGTAGCGTTTCTCCTTTGCTTCTTGTTCTTTGAAAATGTCGACTTGCCGCGCGAGGTCGCCCTCCAAGATATTCGTCAACGCCGATGCCAGCTTTGCATCAAGATGGACAAACATTCCTGAATCACGAAGGACTTCAACAGTTTGACCTGGGATCCAAGTTGCCTCAATCCACTCAAATGCCTTTTCGGGTTGGTCGGAAGTAGCAACAACAGCATCCCTAACTTTGATCCTCCAATTACGGTACTGTTCGGGCTTCGGGAATCGGGGAATCTGAATTCTGTCACCCTCCTTTACACGAACGCGTTCCGCTGTCGGATCGCTCGAATTACCTAAGTGCTTCAGTAGCTTTCGTCGAAAGGATTCATCCGATGCAGTAGAAGTTGATGACGAAGATGACGAGGGAGAAGATGATGGATCTCGTCGCCGGCGTCGGCTACGGTCCTTCTTCTTTTTCTTCTTCTTCTTCTTTTTCTTGTCCTTGTCATTTCCACCATCACCGTCATCGCAAGGCCAACCGTCTCCGGTAGCAGCATCGTCCACGGCCCCGGCGGGAACGGATCCGTCTTTGCCGTAGGGGTCGCTCCCGACCTTCGTCCAACTGTGCGAGGAAGCATTCGAAAGTCCGGGTGGAGATGCAGCCAAAGGAACGGTCGGGATAGCCAAGGGGGTAGCTGGTGCCTGCTGAACGGGAGGCGCAGGGGCTGGAGCAGGTTGAGCAGGCGGTTGCTGCTGATTTTGCATCATCTGCTCGACCATAGCCCTTAGCTCCCTGATCTGCTTCTCCTGCTCGCTGATCGTGTTCATGGCGTTTTGGTACTTCATCTCGGCTTCTCTTTCCGATTTCATGGTGTTCACACGCTGCTCCGCATTCATTTGAATCTCGCGTTTCATGGCCTCCGATTGGCTTTGAAGTCCGGCAATAATCTCACCATGCCTTGCCTCCGCCATCTGGGCGACCATGGGACCGGTGTCCTGATTCACGAACTGGTTGAATTGGGCATTGTTCTGGGTAGCGTTGATCTGCTGATAGTTCGTCACGTCCTGGTTGATCGTCATCGAAGGATCGAGGTGGACGTTTGCAACATGTTGGTTGAACTGATTCATGGACTGTGGCATAGGGTTTCCCCTTGCGAGATCGGTCTGGGGGTCGTACATGACGATGTCACCATGCCGATGCCGATCTGATCCAACAGGTGAAGGAGATCGAGCACCAGACCGCCCAGTCCTCCCACGGTCACTCCGAGATCGAAGTGATTCGGGGCCCTGACTGCTCAGTGCCTGTCCCTTCCTGATGAGCTCCCTGGCCACTTGGGAGTTTGCTCGACTAGTCGGTTCATATTGCGAGGCGTCTTCATCGCCTGCGGGCTCATCAGGTGTGGGACGCACCTCGGCATGGGGTAGTCCAGGGTCGCCATCCATGGCGTACAACTCTGTACAAAGAGCCGCTTACGGCTGATAACCTATAGAACAGGTTAAACAACCGGGAAGGGTCACAAATGAACCCTGTACTCAGCGCGCTTTTTCCTTGAGCCATACGCAGTCGTAATGATGAGACTGCGCAAGTGAGACATTCATGCATTGGGGTTTTACATGGTTGATAAATGCATCACGTTACACAACTACATACATACATACATACATACATACATACATACATACATACATACATACATACATACATACATACATACATACATACATACATACATACATACATACATACATACATACATACATACATACATACATACATACATACATACATACACATACATACATACATACATACATACATACATACATACATACATACATACATATACATACATACATACATACATACATACATACATACATACATACATACATACATACATACATACATACATACATACATACATACATACATACATACATACATACATACATACATACATACATACATACATACATACATACATACATACATACATACATACATACATACATACATACATACATACATACATACATACATACATACATACATACATACATACATACATACATACATACATACATACATACATACATACATACATACATACATACATACATACATACATACATACATACATACATACATTACATACATACATACATACATTACATTACATTACATACATTACATTACATTACATTACATTACACATACATACATACATACATACATTACACATACATTACACATACATACATACATACATACATACATACATACATTACATTACATACATTACATACATTACATTACATTACATACATACATACATACATTACATACATACATACATACATACATACAGACACATTACATACATACATACATACATACATACATACATACATACATACATACATACATACATACATACATACATACATACATACATACATACATACATACATACATTACATTACATTACATTACATACATACATACATACATTACATTACATACATACATACATACATACATACATTACATACATACATACATACATACAAACATACGTACATACATTACATACATTACATACAGTACATACATACATACATACATACATACATACATACATACATACATACATACATACATACATACATACATTACATACATTACATACATTACATACATTACATCTACATACATACATACATACATACATACATACATACATACATTACATACATTACATTACATACATTACATTACATACATGCATACATACATGCATACATACATACATACATTACATTACATACATACATACATTACATACATACATACATACATTACACATACATACATACATACATACATACATACATACATACATACATACATACATACATACATACATACATACATACATTACATTACATTACATACATACATACATACATACATACATACATACATACATACATACATACATACATACATACATACATACATACATACATACATACATACATACATACATACATACATACATACATACATACATACATTACATTACATTACATACATACATACATACATACATACATACATACATACATACATACATACATACATACATACATACATACATACATACATACATACATACATACATACATACATACATACATACATACATACATACATACATACATACATACATACATACATACATACATACATACATACATACATACATACATACATACATACATACATACATACATACATACATACATACATACATACATACATACATACATACATACATACATACATACATACATACATACATACATACATACATACATACATACATACATACATACATACATACATACATACATACATACATACATACATACATACATACATACATACATACATACATACATACATACATACATACATACATACATACATACATACATACATACATACATACATACATACATACATACATACATACATACATACATACATACATACATACATACATACATACATACATACATACATACATACATACATACATACATACATACATACATACATACATACATACATACATACATACATACATATACATACATACATACATACATACATACATACATACATACATACATACATACATACATACATACATACATACATACATACATACATACATACATACATACATACATACATACATACATACATACATACATACATACATACATACATACATACATACATACATACATACATACATACATACATACATACATACATTACATACATACATACATACATACATACATACATACATACATACATACATACATACATACATACATTACATGCATACATACATTCAGTTCAGTTAGGTTGCGTTACGTTACATTCATACATTACATTACATGCATAACATTACATAACATAACACAACATTACATTACATTACATTACATACATGCATGCATACATATCATATATATATATATATATATATATTTGACATGTGTGTGTCTATGTCGCTATATAACAATGTCTCTACTATATGTAGAGGTAATTGATCTAATCTTCATAAGATACATCTATATATTGGATAGATTTGATACGCATGCTCATATAATGGATCAAAACCTGTACGGCTGACCGCGCGAGTACAGACGCATGTACGGACACGTGCGCGGACGCCCAGGCGGCGTACGGACGACGGACATACGTGCGGACGCATGGACGGCGTTCGGACGTGTGTACAGACATGCGCGCGGACGTGCGGACGCACGCGCGTGCGTGTGCTTGGAAACACGCGCGGGTGGGCGGACGGATGTGCGCACGCGCGTGGGCAGAAAAATAAGGCCTTATTCCGAAAATATGGTCTTATTTAAAAAATAAGGCCTTACTTTTCAAACATAAGGCCTTATTTTGCACGCGGACGGGTGTACGTACGCCTGTACGCCCCGTTCGCATGCCTGTACGCAGCAGGCGTGCGCCCGTACGCCCGTGCGTACACCCGCACGCAAACCCGCGCGCCCGCACGCACGCCCGTACGCACGCCCGCACGCACGCCCGTACGCCCGTACGTGCACCCGTACACCCGCCCGCGGGGGGCCGCGCGCACACACGTACAGGCGGACACGTCCATGCCGGAGCAAATGTAGTGTTTTTATGCTCTGCATGCCAATTGAATAAAGCCAATGTATATCTATTGTACGTGCTTGAGAACATAACTTTCATATCATTATTTATTTGTGGGAGGCGAGGCATCCAAGGCGAGGCATCCGAGGCGCTGCTCCTGGCCGGCGCTGCCTCCAAGGCAAGTGCCCAGCAGCGCGGCGGCGCGCCGCGCCACCGCGGCGCGTGTGGAGAAGCCCTGGCCCTGAGAGCCACGAGTTTTTGCCTGGCCTCTGTGGCAACCACCGGATTTTTGTCCAGGAGTTGGCCTGCCCAAAATAATCGGTGTTCCAGTTTTTTTCTGGCCGTGGCAACCACCGGGTTTTTGTAGAGGAGTTCATTGGCCAGTCGCCAAAGCAAGGATTTCTCGTGGGATTCCCTTGGGATCTACGTATGCCTGCAAAATGGGGCTTGCTGGGCTTACCATATTTAAAGAAAAAGACAGAGGTGGGCAAGTGGGGTCAGGGTCCAGGAGTCAAAGGTTCTTGAAGAAATAGACCCCTACCTAAGTGGTGATGTGAAGAACCTCCTTTGGACCAAAAAGCGTGTTGAACACCACAGAGAAAGGGTGTGAGTAGAGGGAAACCTATTCTTGGGGTCCGGGCTCCGATGTTGTTTGGGGCGGGGCTGGTGCAATCAACCAGACATTAGCCCTGCATCTCTATCCGCAAGTGGTTGCAAATCGTGCTGTGGAGTCTTAGTGCGGCAAAGCCCTCCTTTGAACCAACCAAGCAGCAATCTATGCTTGTAAAACGGTCCCTTTCCTGGGCCCTCCCTTCACAGCAAGGCACGAGGGCATGCCTTCTCCTTGATGCATGCGTTTGTAACAAAGCCTGGGTGGTGAAGGGGCGCACGGCTCTGCCCTTTGCACCCTGAACGCAAAACATGGGCCAGGTTCTCTTTGTGTTGGTGCTGCGCAGTAAAGTAGCATCGACAGAACCAGAAGAGGCATGGAGGTCAGGTCATGTGAATCTAGATGGGCTTCATATCACTAGTTCTTCTCGTGGCACGCCCTTCTGAAATCTGTTCCATCTGGCTTGCGGCTGGCTGTTTGAAACCGGGCTGTTTTGCTCTTCGCACTCTAGTCAAAATCAAGTGCGTTCGTGCGCCTGCGGCAGTTTGCAGCGGAAGCGGTGGCCGGACACCGAGATGTTCACACCGTCCTCATGACGCCCCTGGCGGGTAGCAGCTACCGATCAGGCACCGCAAGTCTAACTGAGCTGTTCAAACTAGAGTCTAGAGTATTGGCCAATGCCACACCCATTCTCCCGGCCCAATGTGATACGCACAACTGAGAACTGCAACATCCCCATAAATGCAATGAGGAAACTTGCAACTGCTACTGGTCTCTAGAATGCACGAATGGCGTTCCAACATGCTGGCGTCCTTCTAGCGGCTTGCCCTTTTTTCAATCAGGCTGCTGAGGGTAGGATCTCTATAAGAACCTTTGCCATGGCGCAGCCGAAACAGCTCAAGGCCTGCAGAACAAATTTAAATGAGTCCAACGGCTCTAGGTGGTTGCGTTGGGCCCCAACAAGGCCACCATGCAGCGGCCGAATGCGAGGGGCCGTGGTTGGGCGTCGTCTAATTGATCACTTCCTCCTTAGCGTTGGCATGCCTCAGAGCCCGCACGAAGGCTTGTCCTAGATTCCGGTGTGGACGGTAGTAGCTACCAGTAAGCGAGATGCGCTTTTCATCACCGAAGGTGTGTATACCTCCAGTTCCCTGAAACTGAGACGACAGAATTGGCTTTCTGCCGATGCCAGGCTGGTAGCGCTGCGTCTGCTTGAGGGGGATTCACGTGTGCAGAGACGCCCGAGCGCTGCAAGTGAAGTCCTTTGAGGATGCTTTGACAAAGGCGTCGGTGTAGACCGCCGTGGGTCCTGCTCGTTCTGCAATGAGAGGTTGGTGTACTTCATGGCCTTGTTTGGCTAGCAGCTTGACGAGCGGCCACACATTGGTCAGCAGTCGGGTCGGTTTCTTTGCGGGAAGGATTTTTTCGTGGTGGCGCACATGTCCAAGAAGACGCAGAAACCAGTGTCTCTCTGCATCAATCGTTGAGCTCTCGTCAACCGCCAAGGATGTCCGAGAAGAAACCCACGACGGCTGTCATCTTGGCCCGCAACGCCAAGAGCGAAATTCAATTTTTGTTATTGAATTTTGTTCTCCTTCTTGCTGTTCATGAGCCGGTCGCTGCGGCAGTCGCTCAGTTGCCTCAGTGGCGAAAAGCTGGGACATGGAAGTGACAGAATGATCAGAGCTGGCTTCAGCTCCTTCACTTGCTTGCGGGTGTCCTCGCAACACCGAGGGTCGCAAAAGCCGTAACGAATGGCGCAAAGCGCCTCCAATATCTTGCAACTTCGCCATCTTGGTCTAGTCTTTGGCGCTGGCGTGCACGAGCTTCTTGATTTTCTTGCTGATGTTCCGTGGGGTGCTTCTCCGTTCTTGACCTTGGCCCCGTCGAATTCTCCCCGAAGCAACTGGCGCTGGTACTGTGCTTCCGGCGCACAATCGTGTAATCAGATCAAATGCAAGTTCGATCTTTGCTGACAGGTTGAAAAATCCTCCGCGTAAGACCATGAGGCCTCACTCCTTCTGGACCGGATCCACCATCTCCATGTCGCCCAGGGTGTCCGAGTCCGTGTTCAGCTCGTAGACCTCGTGTCTCCGCGGTCTTGCGGGTGGAAGTCTTTGAGGACCCCGTCAGCGTTCTGCTCTGGGCCTGCGGCCTCCCACGCCGTCGAGTCGTGTCTCGTGTTCTGGTTATTGACTTTGGCATCCTCCTTGATGGAGACCGTGCCCAGATTGTTCATGTCTGCTCCCAAGTCTTCTGGGCTTTGGAGCGTGTCAGTGGTTTTGCCGATGCTTCGGCGAACCACCTGCTGCGAAGAGTTCTGCCTGGTCTGCTTCTTCATAGTCAACTTCTCCGCCGCGTCCGTCCAAGTGTCATCCTTCCTCCGCCAGGCATTCTCGGCTTTTCTGCAGTTCTGCTCCTTGGGAAACGCTGGTTCCCTGGCATGGACCAGCTTGTTGACGCGGCCCGTCAACGAAGCCATTGCTGCCTAGACGAAGCCGGGTTGAACAGCTGTGGCGGCACACAAAGATCAGGAGCTTCACCTTGCGCAACGCTTCCATGCTGGCTTCCGCACTCTGAGATGTCGTAATGACAAACGGTCGTTGGTGGCCAGACTTCCATTTTCCTTGTTGCGAATCCGGCTGTTGGCTCCTGGTGTCCGGTGGATCCACTCGATCCACTGGCAGTCAGCGTCAAAACCATTGGAGGCAATCCACTGCAGTCCGCAAGGGTGATCATCGGCAGGCGTCCGCAAGGCAGGGCTTGCACAAAACTCTACCCAGCTCTCTGTAGCCACACCGAACCCAAAAATGCTGTGGCTGAAGAGGTGTGTGTGAAGGCAACACAAATGGATCCACTTCCGGGTCCTTGCGCGTTGGTTGGCAGATTCTCGGGGTCGTACTGCGAAATGTCGATGGCTCGGTGTCCTGCAGGCAGTCTGAACATGTTGGTGGGGTTGCCGCCAATGATGCACTTGACTCGTTCTTCTGAGCCTGAGCATATTGGCCACTTCATTAAAGGTCCGCGCCCCAGTTTCTCCGAGGTGGGATTCCATCTGCGCGCCAGCTCTTTCGTGACAACGAAGGAGGAGAACGATTCGCCTCGGCCACGCTCTCCTTCAAATAGGAGCTTGTCAACTGCGTGCGGGCGGTGGCTTCCAAAAAGGGGCTGTATTTCTCCAGGAGCTTGGAGGACCGCCGCCTTGGCTGGAGGTCAGCTTTGGTCGGCACCGTGCCAGCAATGTGCCCAGGTTGGGAGCCTTCTGGAAAGCTCTGCAGAAACTTTATTGGCTCTCATGCCAGCTGGAACGGGAATCTTGATGAGGATCTGCATCACGCTCTCCTGGAAAAGCCGGAGCCTAAGGCTGAGGCCAAACTAGCTGCGTTCATGTTGGTGACGGAGTCCACGTTTGTGGTGGCGGGCGAAGGGTTCATGCCGGGGCAAGGATGAGCCTGGGAGCCAATGTTTGGGGCAGTCCTGCCGAAGTTGAAGCTCTGGGCAATCTGGGCATTCGCGCCGAAGCTCATGTTCTGGGCATTCGCGCCGGAGCTCATGTTCTGGGTGTTCAAGCCGTAGGGCATGTCCAGGGCATTCGTGCCAAACAGCAAGTTCGGGGCATGCAGGTTCGGTGCTCTCATGCCGTTCAGCATTCTGGGCATTCATACGGGTGTGCATGCTCTGGACGTTCATGCCGGTGGTGGGGTTCACGGAGTGCACCGTATTGGGCATCATACCTGAGTCTGGGCCTGTAAGGCTAGGTGGCGCCGCAGTTCTGCCACAGATAGTCCATGCAAGGGTCCGCAGCCAAAGGCCGATTCATGGCACCAAGGCTCCGCGTACCACTGAGGGTAGGATCTCTAAGGCGCAAACGAAACAGCTCAAGGCCTGCGGATCAAACCCAGATGAGTCCAACAGCTCTTGGTGGTTTCATCACTGTGGTCAAGCGCTTGGACAGTGAGGCAAGGTCGACGCAGGATCAATCAACCTCTTTGGGGGCTGCTTCCCGAAAACGTGAAGCATTCTTTCTACACGGGACAGCCCCTATTGTTCAAGCAGGGCGCTTTTCATTTCTTATCAATCCTGCGTCAACTGCAGTTGGGGCAACCTAAGACTGGGCTGGCCGAGCCTGCGTCGCCAGCTGCACAACATAGTTCCCTGCTGCGCCCGGCAGCGCCAGCACAAGAGGCCAGCGCATGACATTGCAAACAAAGCGCAGCGCTGCGCTCTTGCCAAATTGATATTGTTATGTAAACTGCCTTAAACATTGTTCCTATTCAGTACGTTGCGCTGGATAATGGGTGAAATAAAAACAAGTAGTCAAACAACACATGCGCGTACAAACCCACAAACAACCGTGACACAGTGACACCTGAAAAGGTGCTCTAGTTGAGTAGCTCGTGCACCAACGCTGAAAAGGCTACACGGAACCCTCTTTTGTTTTGGCTAGGGGATCTCCAGGCAAAACATCCCAATCAACTCGCAAAAGCTGCATGATGCCACAGCCCCAGTTGGTGGTATACAGTACCCGCTCGCAAACAATCAGGACCCTGTTGTTCGACTTTGCTCCACTTGGGCACTCTTTTGTCCACTTCCATCTTGGGATATGGCCCGTGAAGCCATTTTTGGACGTGGCTTAGGCAAGTGCCATGGTGGGCTTGTGGCTTTCCTCAAAACTTCAGGCAGCTCAAAGCCTAAGAGCCAAAAGTCACGGCTCTCACTTCAACACAGCTACCCCATGTTCCATTACCCGTGATGCTTTATGGGAAGCACTGTGAGGCTGTCGCGTCATGAGCTCCTGTGGACCCAGGTCAGCGTCTTTCGACTCTCCGATCCCACCTGTGGCTCGCTCGGCTCAGGGGTCTCTGGCTCAAGCCTTGGCGCGAACCCACTATCCCCACCCCAATTGCAAACAGAATGTGGTTGAGCTCCCCTGTGCATGAAGAATGCTACTCTTACTGCGTGAAAAAGCAACAGCACAAAGAACGCAAATGCAAGCACCTGGAGAGTGCAGCAGCTCCCCAAAAATGCGCAACATCTTCTTTACTTATGGAGCCCGGTGGCACATTGATTCGTCTTGAGAAGCGGTTGCGTTGGCCAAGCAACGAGGTTGTGGGTTCCCCCCAAGCCTTTTGAGTGAGAACTTCAACTTGCAGAACGGTGAACATTTGAGCCAGACTCCGACATCCACGGCAATCTACGCTGCCAACCGTTGAAACACACGAGCTGCGTCTGAACAAACACCCTCTCTTGCATACACTGCGTTTGGGGGCCTGTCAGCCATGTTGAAGCCCAGGCAACTCGAGTCACGTAAGCAACAAAGCCAAGCAGCACCTGGCAACCTCACAAACCGGTGCAACGAGCAGACAGAAACAACCAAAGAGGCATGTCCATCATGTCCCTGATGTCGGCAGGCCACTCAAGCTGAGCAGCCAAAAGATCGGCTCTGCTGGCATCTGTGGGGAGGTTTGCGGCATCGCGGGCGGCACGGCGTGCGGCGAAGGCAGCTGAAGTAATTGCTCTGATGGGGCCCTGGACGGTCGCGGCACCGGCGACTGGACCGGCGACGGGATCGCTGGTGCGGTCTCTGGAGTCGCTGATCTCGGCGATGGCACTTTCCTTGGCAGAGGCGTGGGCAGCGCCAAAATGCTCCATTGAAACCCTCCCCTTGGGACTTCTCAGGGGGCTCACATTGCAAAACTCGGGAAGCAAGCTTGGAGGAACTGACTTGTTTGCGGCAAGCGTTTGCATCAACTGCAGTCTTGGAACCTTGGCCAAGTATGACCCAGCCAACAAATGTGCATCAACTCGACACATGCCCGCAAGGACGTATCTAGTCGTGACCTGACTGACAAAGAGGGTCCTCCAAGCCATTGCATTTGATACTAGTGATCTTCCACATGTGCTCTCTTTGGGACGTTCCTCGAATGAGGACCGCTCCGTGTTGTTGGTTTTCAGTTGGCTTACCTTCAAAGCCGTCTGCATGCAGGTCCCTAGTCTTAAGACACGCCCGTCCCGTTTGAGGAACGCTGTGTGAGGAGCTGAGGGCCTCACTCCACTTCGGGTGCTGCCCAAAAGTGCCGCCTTCTTTGTACCCTAGTTTCATGTTGCGCCACCGTGTAAGGGAACCGGCCGGCTCGCAGCGCTGCGAATGGCTCAACCCTAACAGCTCCGTGGTCCTACCTGGGCGAGTGGCGCTCCCCGTGCCACAGCGGGGCCTCAGTGAAGCTTTGAAGCTGGCTCGCGTCAAAACAGGCGGCTGCTCACTCAAGCGAAGCTGCACTAAGAGCCAGCAGAATCCGGTGACTTTGGCTTGAGCGGCGAAGCCGCACTTGCGAAGGAACTGCACTCGGGAAATGGCAGAACCAACTCAAAACGCTAGTGTCGTGTGCTTTCAGGGAATGGGTATGAAACATGTCACAAAAAATCACACTGCAAACCCAGAACTTCCAACCGCGCCTTGCTGCCAGTGCCGCATTCGCCGCCTTTTTGGAACGCAACTTACGTCGGTGTCTTCTCCCGGCCTACGGATCCTATACTCCGCGACGGGGACGGCCAGGTCGCCACTGACTGAATCTGCTTCTCATTCTTCTCTGCTGCCCGTTGCTTCTGGTAGGTGAACCATGCCTTAGGAAAACAGTATGGATTGGCGAACGTGTCTACAGAATAGACGGGAGCAATTCTTCCTTACAACATTATGGACCGCAAAGCAGAAATCGAAAACTACTTCCAGCATGAGAGTATTCAGCTACAAGCAGGGATGTACGTCTCTTAAGATGAAGGCACATGAAACCTCACCAAATGATCACCACAAAAAAGACCCTTTCTGAACCCCGCATGGCAAATCATATCGTGGTCATTTTGCAGAGCAAATGCAAACCTTGCAAATGCCTACAACATGCCATCACAGCCCAACCCGGGCAAATGGTAATCCACTAATACGAAATGACGGGTTTACGCACAACATTCTGCCAACGTACCTTAATAGGGGGCAAAGCAAGCACCAGAAAGAAATGGCCTTCCCAACGTGCCCTTCAGATCCCTCTTCCTATTTATCAACTTTCTATGATTCCTCAAGGTCAACCCATTCTGTTGGGGACATAAGGGACTCCATTTTCAGGATTCACTGAGCGGGAAACTCGCATTGTGCCTAACGGGCTTTACAGCCAAGCTGCTTGGCCCCGGCCTGACAAGAACTCTTTCTTCTCGGACAAGCTGACTCGAAACCCCGACTTCTCCGCAACGGTCGTGTCGCCTGGGCCCGCGGCAACGTCGGCCTCTCGCCTGACAGGGCGAGAAAAATGAGAAAGATCTGCGGCTGATATGCAAACTCCTTGCCTCATCCGTAGCCAAGAGCCAACCAAGTTGAACATCCGCATTCAAAGTATCACACGGATCTTCATATGTATTTGCATGCCTCGGCGCACCTCTCTCCTCAGGGTGGCTACCTCAAAGCACCCGGTAAATTCCACGAGAAGCCACCAAACCTCGTGCGTCCTGTTGTGTAAACGCGAGTGCCCCAGGCCCGGCCGTCATGTTAGAAAACACGAGTGACGATAACCAAAGATGGATCAATAGCAACGCTCCATCGACGTTAAAACAGCACTCAAAGCAAAGGGAGACAATGTCCTTCCACAATTTACAACGACCCCCGCCGCCGAGTTGTATGTTGCAATGTGGATCCAACCGTGCGATTCCATGGCTCCAAAGCATCAAGTGACACCTGACATCAAGGGTCGCTTGAGGTTGCCTGACTTGCAAACCGGAGCGCTAATGATTGTTAGCCTGCGGTCATTGTAGTCAATTGTGCCGGTGTGCTCCTCAATCTGGCTGAGCAGGTGCATGTGTGCGAATGGAAAGTCATTCTTGCTCTTGGCAATATTCAGCAATCTCTGACAACAGGTCCAATTCTTAGGGCTTCCAGGGGAAGTGGTGTTGGGGGGGGGGCTTAGACTCAGGCCATTTTTGCACACACAAAAAAGAAAAGTTGGATAGCGAATAGTAAGCAGTACTGAATACTAAACCAGTGAGAGACTACTTGGATATACTTGGATAGCCCAACTCTGAACCCCCAATTGCCCCCTGCAACTTGTGTGGGGAGGGAAGGGGGGGGGTTGGTACTACTCACGCAACATTGCTCAAGCGAAACAAGTGAGCTCCACGTTGAACTCCAAACTGCGAGTTCTCACCCGTGGAGCTTCCCGCCTCACGGCCTGCACGGCGTGCTGTGCGAAGGGCAGCAGCTCCATCAAGCCCCGCGGCTGCGACTTGGGCAAGGCCTCCCCGCAGCGAACGGCTCCTGGGCCGCAAGTGGGGAATCGAAACGAACCGCATTGGGGTGGAGCCCCAAAACCAAAAGGGAACCCCAAAGCCAACTCAGAGACCTTGATTTGCCCAAAGTCGGCCCCATGTCCCTTGGGAAAAAAAGTGATTTAACACCCAACGGAAAGGCAGATCACGAATAGTTCAAACGAAGTCCAAAGGGACACCTGGGACATCGAAGCTGAAGGGCCCGGCTGAGCTGTGAGCCTTCCGGTTTCCCATTCACATTGTGTGACTGGAAAAACATTGATTGTTTTGCCGAATGCTTGCCCAAAGGCCATTGATGAAGGCGTGTCTGATGTACACGCTGCTCGCAAGGAACGTCTAGGAGGAAAAATGGTTTGCATCCCAGCTTGGGGGCACCCAAAGAAAAGCAGGTGACACTCTTGGAGTCCTTGGCGGGTGAAAAAACGCAAAGCTTGGGATCTCCTTCTTTGAACACCGCCGTTTGGTCACTCTTCTTTCGGGCAATGCGGATCGGATGCCCGAGAACCCCAAGGCCATGGTCAGGTGCAACCAAGGGCAGGTAAGAAAAACGGTCGCCACTTTCCAGGTCCTTGACTAGAGATGGTTCAAAATGGGAAAAAAAACAACTACTTAACAGGTCGGTTCGCTCGCAAGTGTCCTCCACGACAAACACCTTCATGGACAAAGTCCCAAACTTCGTGCGAGGTCCGTATACTTCTTCGCCGAACGAACGATTCTATTTGGCACTCAGTCTATTTGAACGCTTCATGGCTTCTCAATTGTGGCCACAAGGCTGATGCAGTAGGCTGACTTGGCTCGTGTGCAAGCACACATCAAAACTACACGCCGCGGCCGCAGGCACGGATTCCAGAAAACATACGGGCTAGTACCCAGCTCCAAAACGACACCTGCGCACCAATTCGAATGCGCCGAGCTCCTGCGAATTCGCCACCACTAGTATTCACCTGGCTGGAGCAATGGCTTGCCCACCGTGCTTCTGAGACTGTGCGCAGGGAATAAGGTCGTTTGTAAGAACATCACCCATCTCAGGCTCAGAGATCGAATTCTCGGAGAAAAAAAAACAAAAACTGTTGGATGGACATTCGAAAGCCAAAGGCTCTAGCCATTTGTGCGGTTTAGGCTCAACTTGCGTGTGAGACCTCAAGCATCAACTCATTATGCCTCCAAAGAATGGCTTGCGGTTGTTCCTCTGCAGGATGAAAGGGATGCAACGGTGTCAGGGCAATTGATCACCTGGTTTTGGGACACAGTGCAAGGAGGATGTGCTGTTTGAGTTTGAGGGTACGTTTTTGGGATTTGTCCAGGGCAGTCACATCCGCTCCCCCTTTCCCCTAAGCATGCCAGCCATCGCACCGGCCCTATTCTTCTCACTGCTTCACTGCTTCTGTCGACGAAAAACATGTATAGAGCTGTTGCCACGCGTGCAATTACTTCAAACCACGTTGATTGAGGCACTGGCATTTACAAAAAAAAACAATACTGAAGTCTGACATGCGTTGCATTATGTTACATTGAGTTTGATGCACCGCCGCAACGGCAAATGATGTGTTATGCGGCAGCAAGTTGGAGAAGTATTTGCAATGATACTTAGAGTTGCCTTCCATGCCAGATTGCAAAACCACAGTTGATTCGCTGGCGAGCTACTTTGTACAGGCGAAAGGGGGACCATAACAATGGGAATTGCAATGATTCTACTGGCACGCAGCACGCCTTCATTCAATCTAGGTCCCACAGCAGGTAGCTTCACTCAAGTCCTTTGCGTTTCCAAATTTATTTCCATTCTTGTTTTGCATCCTCTGCGATTCTGTGGTTTGTTCGTCGGTTGATGGCATACTTAATCAAGCTGCAGGGCCATCCAAGTGTCGAAACTGCAAGTCCCGACCAGTGACACTTCTGCGCAGCAAAGCGAGTCCGGGCGCCTTGGCATGATAGCTGTGCGCCACGATGGGCTCTCCAGGCGGAATTGGCACCGGGAGGACAGGCACCTTCAGTTGAGCGCTCAGTTGTGCCATTGCAACTCCCATAGGGCCAGCGGCCATGCCCCTAAAAGTTGGCCCATTCATCAACACTGAGGATCTTTGTGGGCTTCTGTAATTCAAACAGCTCCTGAAAAGCACAAAATTGGGCCTGACGACAATCCGGACAATCAATGTTTGTTTCGTGGGTTTGCATGGTTCAACCTTAGTGGGCCTCCCAATGTGCCTCCCACTTGAGCACGAGACCAAACAGGACAGTTTGACCACACCTCCCTTGAGCAGTGCCGTGACTTTTGGCACCAACATATTTCTGGTCTTCATAAATCATATAGCCCCGTCTTTTTCTGCGTGAAGCCAAGGAACGGAACCTGCACCAATTGGACCAATTGGCCCCCGAACCCCTGGAACCTGGCCTTCAAGCGGCGCAGCTCCTCATAGAAGCTGATGTCCTCCGACCACTCTACGTCCGGCACCGGGGTCAGCTCCCAGCAGGCGCGGGTGAAAACGTAGGAAAAGCCTGTGGTGCAGCCGAGGAACTTGTGAAAACTATAAAGAAAGGCATTTTGCTTCGGGTCCATATTTCGCTGATAAGCTAACCTTTGTTTTTGTTGGTTGCCCTGCAAACCAACCCATCCAATTGGCGCCCTGAGGCGCTCTGAGACGTCTGAAAACCGGTTGCTCAAAAACAAGCGCCACAATGGCTCCACAACGTGAATGCGTTGGGCCTAAGAACTCTAGGTGGCCTTTGGACAAGTAGATTCACTTAAAACTAGTGCCATCTATGTTCAACTGAACTGACCTGAGAGGACAGCTCAGTTCCTCAAGCACCAAGCATTGTTCAGACTTGCAATCGGGCGGCCCCAGCCAAAAAGCCAGCCATGCCGTTGGTCACGCGGAACCAGTGGATCCTTCTCAACATCCATCAGGCCAAACGTCCTCGGCTGCTCCAGACCCGGCAGGACAATCAATTCCTCAAGAAACATATCGTGCACCTCCTGGTTGTGGAATGCTGTGGACAATCTCCCTGTCTGTGATGCCAAAACCGGCCCACCCAGCCAATGGCAGGTTGGTCAAAATAGTATGTCAACAGCCCGAGGCAAACCAAACGGAAGTTGTTTAAGCAGTCTATCTTTGAAGTCGAATCGCCCAACCCTGGCATCCAAAGGCAGGCTTGCAACCACAGCATCATATCGGACAAATCCAGCAGGTGCCAAGCTCGAAGCGTCACGGCGCAGGGCAACAACTTGGACTCGATGTGGGGGGAGGTGACCGGAATGTTGTCAGCCTTGTCAAGCACCTCGCACACCCATCCTTTGGACAAATACGTGGGCAAATGAGCAGCTGGTCGCAAACTGCTCGGAACCTTCGTATGCAGCGATTCCGAGAAAGACTGCGTAAACCTGCATCAAATGCTCCTGCATGTCAACATGGAGTTCAACACGGCTCCCCCAAAGGAGTTTCTTCTACAAATGCAGATGGCTGGGCTCCATGGAAATCCTCAGAAGAGAAAGCTAGGAGATGGTTCATCCCAGGAGCTTTTAGCAGGCGGGCCCACATCCAGCTGAGGTAGCCCCTGGCATAGAGGTCATCATCGTCAAAGTGCGCAATGACCTCCCCCATCGACAGCCTCAGCTCGTGGCTTCGGCTCCTGAAAGCCACTCACGTGACAATAACTAGCGGGGGATGCTGTCCCCCCTCACGTTTTCTGCGCTCCCACAAGTTGCGGGAAAATAGATGGTGAAGGAACAATGCCTTTCTTGTGGCCCTAAACTTATAAAACCTGGCTAAGTTTTGATGAAAGTATCTTGCAGCCTTAAGCACGTAGCTTTTCCTTGAAAAGGAAGCAAAGCCTCGTGGAACACAGTATGCAACAATGCTTCACCAACTTGGCGCCAAATTACCTGAAATGAGCCATGGAACGCAGCTTTATCTCGTGGCTGTCTTGTCTACTTGTGGCTTGGAAAAGTTTGCGCGCGTCGCGTGCGCTGGAACCCCACCCAAGCCACTATTCGGCCACGGGGAACAAGAAGGCTGCAAACAAGCTGGCCAAAGCGCAAACCACAATGGAATGCAAATCCCAGCAAAATTAGAAGACAGCGTTGTCACATTAGAAAGGCGATACGCCAGACACCCAAACAAAACGAAATACAAACAAGACCCCCGCATGTGCCGGATGAGACATGTCCCATTCTTCCACCAATGGCACGAGGAACAGCGTTGCACGACCTGCAAATCCAAACGGCACAGAACATCCACACGCAACTACCCTGCGCCTAATTTCAACCGCATGCAATACCTCAATGCAAATTCCAACGGCCGCCAGCGGTGCGTTCAACGCTAACATGAAGCGGCGACTTCAACAAGTCTGTGTAGCCCAGTCGCACCCAAACGGTTCAAACATGGCACATGTCTGGCTGATTCCATTTTCAGGGAACCCACCAAACATGGGATTCAACGAAAAGGTTGGTTTGGGGGAGGGGGGTGTGGGAGGGTCTGTGGTTGACGTCGCCCGGTCTTCTCCATAGAAAGGGAACTTGGCACAACAAGTTAGATTCCAAGTCCAGCTTTCAATCATGGGCTGGCCAGTTGGGGACGTGATCCGTCAACCACATGCAGTTCCCTTCGGCAGGAATCACACAAACGTGATCACACAAAGGAGAATGCGGAAGGCCTCACTCCTGTCAAGTGGGTTCTCTATCACAATTCCATTGGTTCTCATGCAGGCGTATCGCTTCCTCGCGTTTGAATCCTGTAAGTGTTGGATGTGTAATACTATTGCATGGGCTCAACTCGGAGCATGGTTAGCTTCTGGTCACACCACCGTGTTCTGCTCTACGCTGTGCTCTATCTCAGCACGTGAGCTTGCTGTGACCACAACTGCCAATCTCCCCATAGTGATGAACTCACTTGTTTGGGCCTTTGCTCCCCGATCAAAGCTCACAAAAAACTTATTGTCATGGATGGGCATGGTCTCAACTTGCCCTTTAGAGTTTTTGTTCGCCCATATGCCTTCAGAGAAACCCCTGTGGAATGCGCTATGTGCTGCTGCTCCTGTTTGTGCAAAACAACTGATGTCTGCTAGAACCTCCCCTCTGCGGTCCGAACCCACGCCTTAAAGCGGCGGTTGCCATCCCTTGTAGTTTTAAGGATATCTTCTAGTAGTGGGTGTTTGTAGGCCTGTTTCCAACGGGGCTCCCCCAACAAATGGGCGGTTCCCCGTTGGCTTTCTGTGGTTTCCTTCTTCATCGACCTCAGCCTCAGCCGGCCCCTTGCTGCGCCAGGGGCTCGATGGCCACATTCCGCTTCAAGCCCAAGGACCAGGTCTTTGGTTTCATCTTGAGCTTCTGCCAAAGCTTCTCATTGGAGATGCTGACGTGAACTCGGTTGCCTGATGGAATCTCGATACCACCCACTTCGCGACAAAGGGGGAAGCCTCTTAAAGGGGCAAAAAGGACCTGTGGGGAAATTGTGGGCCATTGGCCCACAATTTGTGGGCGTGGCACGGCTGAAACAATGCCACCGAGTTGGTCCTTCCCCAGCCCAAATCAAAGCAGCAAGCTGCTTCAAAAACAGGAATGGAAAGCAGTTCGCAGTCTTTCCCCCTCCGACAAACATGAAAGTGCACGGGAATCGTGTCCATAAGACCAGGAATGCATTCTTCCAAACTAGATTGATGCTTGGCGATCTTGGGGTCGCAGTGGTGTTGGGGGTCCTTTCAGGTGCAGCTTGAGGCTTGAGTTGAGGTTGCCTGGGGTGTATGTTGGTTGAGGGTTACCCGGAGCCAGACTACAAGCGAGCAATCGTTTCAGACAAACAAGCAATCGTTGATACCTGGCCGGGAACTTGTGCCAAGCGTTCTAGGCTCGATGCAGAGTTTTGCTTCACAGGCTTCCGCAACGGTGTACCCCGCAGGATTCCTGGGAGCAGTCAACAAGAGAAGCAATATCTACTATGTACAAGGGCAAGGTCCGGCAACATGGATCGGTTGCTTTGTGTCTCTGTGCACTTGCGGTCCTCCCAATCAGCTGGTAAAGGTGAGTTCTTGACTGCCCCAAACAAAAATAAACACGTGTTTATACATATATGTTGCGAACAAACATGTATATGAATAACTACATATATATATAGTACATGAAGTATGGGGGTGGATGGGTGAACGGGCCGGTAAACCGCGCATCTGCCCCGCTTCTGTATATATGATATATATATATATATGTACAAACAAGTTTATTTATCTATATTTACATATATCCTTCCAGGGACCGGATAGTCCGCATAACTGCGAATCCATAGGTGCGCCTTGCTTCCAGCCATCCGGCAAATCTACGCGGGAGTCGGCCACCTGGAAGTGCCGGTAGATGACCCTGGGATCTTCCCGCGCTTTCTCCTGCCCGTTTTGCCAAACCGGACGCCCAATGAAAGCCTCGGTCCGGTTTTTGGGACCCTGAAGGCGGTAAAGCTCTTAGGACGCATTGTAGATGCACGCAGCCAAAATCAGTGCCTAGGGGTAGGGCCCCTGAACCCAAAAGCTGGGGAAACCTGCAAATTTCCTCACACATCACACCCTCAAAAAACCCAAGCGGCCATCAAGGTTCTACCACTGAATCTCTGTGCTGGCATGATTCCAACGGACAATGGGAGCATCCTGGAAAACATAATGACAACAAACAGCGGCAACCGACTGCCAGAAGACGCTCCCACCCCAGGTGTCGTGTTGAAACAAACAAAAGGCGCTGGAAGAACATATGCCACACCACACTGAAACCAGAGCTATCATGATGTGCAATCTATGAGTAAGCCAAACAGAAACCATGTTTAAGAGCCGCACCCAATTCTGGTTGGATCTCCTTCATCTACTCGGGTTTTGTGGCTCAAATGCATCTCTGCGCAGCATCCCGACCTCCATGAAGGCTGAAGCATATGGCCCGGTGTCCACCACCACCAACTCTTTTGGCTCATGTTCTTGAATTGAAAAACCTCAGTCCGGTGCAATCCGTCCCAGCCAATGTTTGGCTCGTTCGTGGGCAAACCATCAGTTTCCAACAAGTCAAGCGGCTCACCCTCTGGGTCACATTAAAGAGCCAGCAAAACACAACCGCATCGCCTTCAAGGCTTCCCTGTGAAGGCTCCAGACACTGTGGGACGTTTAGGAATTCTAGGAGTTCCAGGCGACGCCCCACTGTAAATTAACGTTTGTGCCCCAAAGCAGCACTTGGCCCGGCCTGTTTTGTCGCCGGGTTCTTGCCAAAGTTTGACTGAAATCGCACGGTATGGCAATTCTCGCTAGGAAAAACTCTTGCTGCTAAAATTCCAGCATCTTCCTTTTTTGCCGGGCTTCTCCTGGCTTCTTGGTAATCTTGGTACGTTACGATTCTTTGGCGGACATCAAGAACATTATGACCAAACTCATGTTGGCCAACCATTGAGGCAACCCTTACTCGCACAAGGCCGAGGCGCACTCGTACAACAAGGGGTGAAAAGCATGGCGAGAGAAGCTGGTAGGTGCGACCACCGAGATCATGGGATCTTTGCCTCGGGCCCCGCGAAGATCAGCGAAGTCGCAGCCAAACAGAGTCGGCCAACTGCCAACCAACTGGGCTCACCGAAAAACCATGGAACAAGACACAAACTCCCTAGCCCAACAGAGAGTAGGATTCCGAAGACAACGAATCTGTGCTTTCATGGGTTGCTCGTCCCTACTCAATGGCTCGGGGCTACTTGTGGACCTTATATCTTACTTAGGGAACTTATAAGTTACTTACATAGAGGTCAAGATAAGTTCACTTGGGCTACTTACGGGGTACCTTATAAGTTCCCCCTAAGTTGCCCCCTGTCACCCGACGTTGCTGGATTTTCCGAAATTGGGAACGCAACAGCGGGCAGGAACCCAACAAGGTGATCCGCAAATAGGGAAACCAATGTCAACATCAAGAAAAGATGCGCGTACAACCGTCTGTGCCCCTATGCTTGGTAACAAAGTTTGTTCATCGTTTATCCCAGGCCCATTGGCTGGATCCTCTAGTTCAACAATGGAGCCCTACTCCGCCCAGAGTGTCCTTGAGGGTATCCGGTTGTTGGGCTCTAGCAAAGGACAACCAAAAGGAAATCGGCCACTTTGGGCTCCACTTTGATAAACTCCCATACTTCTATCTTTGTGTGACTTGTAATGGACATGTGACAGTAAAAGACGCTTCTGGTTCTTGCGCTTCGTGACATTTGGCAGAAATTCCTATCTGTGCTTCTGTTGACCCGTTTGGCTTTCAAAGAGAGCCACAGGGTCACCCCCAGTCTTGGCGAAGCCTTTCACACATACCCAAACGAATTAATCCACAAAAGGGAATTAACCATAAACAAACCCAAACCCAAACGTGTTGCAAACCTTTGTGTAAGAAACGACCAAATTTCAATCCGCGCTTCCGACACTGCGCCGGGCTATTTGGTGTCGTCCCCTTTGACGCAATACCCTGAGAAGCCGCTACTTCTTGTTGGCCCGTCGGATATCAAAGGCAAGCAGCCCGGTTTGCTGACTTGGATAACCCCTAGAAACAAGTCCATCAAATCACTGTGGGCCGTCGGATGGGTCCACTTAAGGCTGATGGGCAGTGGCGGCTTACAGCACACAAAAAATGACCCCAGGCCCCCTGAAATTGCAACCACTTGTTGCGTCGCGCGCGCTGCATCCAAAAGGCTGGGAGACGGCAGCGGCCGTCGTCGTACGCGGTCCCGCCGCGGATCAAATACACCTTCTGTGAGCCTAGGCTTTCCATGACATTGGCTCAAAATCCAGGCGTGCAACAGGTAAGCGCTGTCCAGAGCTGATTAGTTGCCAGAATGCGGAAGGTCTCGCTTGAGACTTGCGATCACGCACCTTTCACTATCAACTTGAGTTGGCCAGGCCAATCCAATCTGCCCATACCGTCAGCCCCCCCCCAAAACCAAACAAACCATGAGGCGCATACTCGCACCCTCGCATGGCACTGAGTTGCTATCTTGCGTTGTTCGGAGGACGCGAGCAGGAGACCATTAAAGGAACAAACCCACCCCCGAATGTACAAAGCCCACACAGGACAATCAAAGGCCAATACCCCAACACTGGTATTGCCCGTTGCTCACTGGAATGTTGCACGTTTCACGAGGACCGCATTGGTTACAGCTCCAAAATAAAATGGAACCCTTTGCAATGCGGGCAGTGTCGCGCTGCTTCCCACTGGGTCCCACTTCCCGACTAACCCCAGGAGCTTATATACTGAGATCAAGGAAACCCTTCTTGGGGTTGATCAATTTTGGGAATCCTCCACCCAACAAACAAACAGAAAAAGGCTGCAACTGAACAAAGGAGACTTGGCTTGTGCTCGAATTTTGGCTGCGGGATGGCCAAGCAGCAGGAACAACGCAGCTTCGGTTCGAGACCAGCTGGGGGCTGCTAGAGGAAAATGAGGAAGCGGCAGCGGTCGAAACCAGTAGCTCAGCAAACGGATCTGAAAGACCTGATGTGCAGCTGCCAAAAGCTGTCGCAAGGCCCGTGTCGGTTTTGAATGATTCTGAGTGCTGGGGACTTGTCAACAGCATACATCTGGCCGTCCACCATTGACTTCACCTTTTGGGGGTGGCTGGCGGGTAAATCATGGGGCTCGCGGCTCACTGGCAGCTATTGGGACCAAGTGCTGCAAAGTGGCCCGCTGCTTGACGTCTGCAAGCCAAGCTTCAAAATTCTGATGCCTGGACGCGTTGGGAGCGTATTTGGAGCCTTGATCACCCCAACGTACGGGGGGGAGGAGGCCAATTTCGTTTCTTTAGTCTTACCCACGCAGCGGCAAACATGAAATTCCGAGTATGGCGCTGTCCGGCCAACCGGACCGACAATCTGGCCACCCCTTCCCGGGTTAGCCGGGTACTCAACCGGCAAACCGCCCAACCAGTTTGCCCGGTTGAGCTCTTGCCTGTCACCACCGATTGCACGTCTGGGAATTCAAAGTGGCTGTCCCCATTTTCTATTCTATGTGGGTGAGGATGAGTGGGACCAGGCCCGTTACGACTATGCCGACACAGCTGGAGACGGACATGTTGAGATTCTGTTTTAGATTCTCGGGGGAGAATTCCAACCAAAGCAGGCAGCCGTTGAGGCCTGGCATGTGGCAATGGTGGAAGGAGGCATTGCCAAAACTGCTGTCGGCTACAGCAATGGGCATGTGTGCGCCTACCCATGCTCAGGTGCATTTTGTTCCGCCGTTTGCCGAAGAAGCACACATGTCAATCCTTCTGAAAAACAAAACACTTGTTCACTGCATAAGTGTTGTTTCAAACTCAGCTGGAAACATTGCTGTTTGGTCGGGGGGTTATCTCCATTTGGTCGGGGAAAGGCGGCGTCTCGCCATCTTGGATGTGTCCCAGAAGGCTACAACAAAAGTGAACAGTTCCTGGATGTGCCTGGAGACGCAAAAAAAGTGTCGTGCGTCTGAAAAAGCAGCTTTCACGAAAAGGCATGCACATGCGCACTTTGGAAGATCCAGGATCACAGTGCCACCGCCCCAAAAAGGGCATGCCCCCACACGCATCCATTGTGAACCAAGCGTCTGGTGATCGGGGCAATTGCACCTCTCACAGCGCATCTGTGCGACTCCATATAAGGGTGTGCGTGCTCGTGGCGTGACTTTCTCCATTTCGTCGGTCTGAGGCCATGCGAGGTTTCCAGGTCCTGCGATATTCGCAAATGGGCGAGGCAACATGCAGGTTTTCTGCCATATCTACCCCATTCAATCGGACCTATAAACTTTCCTCCAGCTACCCCGTTCAATCGAACCTAAACTTTCGTTCAGCAACACCTCCCCACAAGAGCCCGTGGCCAATGAAACATCCTCCAGCAACCGGTTGGCCCAGCAATCTGACAACTACAGAACACCCGAGTTCCAGATCTCTCCTGGAAAGCCAGGGCACGCCTTACCTCAGCCATGGTGACACCAACTGAGCTTGTTTCATCTTGCTTTTTCAGGTTCTCACTCCCTCTCTCTCCCTCTCTCTCACTCTCTCGTTCCCCTTCCGAGCTGATACACGGGACACAGAACTTGAAGGCGGTCAGCTTCCGTGGAGCGGTCACCAATTGTAGATGCTGACCAAACGAGACGCTACAAACGAGGTACGAACACAGGCAATTAATGATACTGAGCTGGCAAGCAACCTGGGGTAGTTAGCTCACCGATTTCTGGGTCTTTACTGTCTTGGAACGACCGTCATTGTGCTTTGCCAGCATCACCAAAATAAATGCGCATCACGAATCGAATCATTTGTTGCTCTCCTAAGGAACCTGGAAAAAAGATCTCTCTCTCTCTCTCACTCTCTCTCTCTCTCTCTCCCTCTCTCTCTCCTGAATAGTTGAATGAAACTGAAACTGGGTTTCTGAAGCGAGTGGATCCGAGCTGCACATTTTGCAGGGGCCCCTTGGCACTGCCAAGGCGTCCGCGTTGAGCCACTCGGTGCCCCAGCTAGCGATGAGCTTCCCCAGGCCAGCCGGCGGCATCGCGCATGCTGCGAGCCGTGGCTCATGGCACAGTCCGTGGAAGTGTCTGATGCGCAAAAAGGTGATGCGGGTATGTAGCGTTTGGGAAGAACTCCAAACAAGTTACGAAAACTATGGGTTTCCTTTTGGTTTTTCTTGCAACCTACAAACTAAAAAGGGCAAGCTCAAAAATGCATGCAAGCTCGCATGCCAGCTTAACCGTGGCAAGTGTTTTGCTTGGCAGCTTTTGGACCCTCATGTTGCCTGCTGATGGAGACCTGTCAACACGCCGTGTTGAGCGATTAATTGCAAAACAGCTACGCCACGCACTTGTTGATCCTGAGCATGTCCTCTTTAACATGTCAGTCCCGGTGCCACAAACATATATGGCCTGAAGTCAGTCAACAGCTGACACCAGTTTCGGACAGCAGTCAAAGCTGTCCATGTTCCTGTCATATATAGGTTCCCTCGAACTTTAAGAAGTCAACAATTATGCCAACCCATTTAACGAGCTAGCAAACGGCAAACAAACATGTTTGCAATTAGGATGTGCTCAAACAGTTTCATCTCAATGAGGCGCTGGCTCGTTGCAGCTAGCGCTGTCAGCCGGCCTGTGGCATCGACGTTTGACCATTCCCCTTCAAGGTCAGGAAAGTTTGCTGAGACCTGTCCAAATCAGTCACCGGGGCCGGCTGCCCCACTGAGCAGCCATGTACTCAACACCATGTTGTCTAGAAATTGTTGATCACAACTTAAGTCAAGCTTCTTGGTGCGCAAACATGACTCTCCCAAACAAAGTCCTCTATAGATGCTTCCATCATTCACTCCCGACCGAGTCTGGTGGTAACACAATGGACAGATTCTTGCGCCTGGGCGACGGATGACATAGGAACCGTTCTCGCTGAAAGGTTTCTTGCCTGTCAGGAAGAAATGAATATCTTCAACGAGCATGCTTGGGACCTGTGCAGCCCATAAAGAAGTAATCAAGAAGGCGACTCGATTTCACAAGGCATGTCATAAGGTCCCAGGAAGTCCAGGGCCTGCGTCGGCTGTCCGAAAGTGTTCACATCACCTCGTCCTGGCCCTTTTATTCTTTCCAAGGTAGCTGACTGGGAATTCGCACCTGTCTTGCCTGTCGGCTCTTCTGACTTGTCGCCGGTCCCCTCTGCCTCTTTGCCTGTCAGGTCAGTGACGTGACAAAGAGAGGGTCTGCCCCAAGAATCCCTTTTCTTGTTGGAAGGGGGATGAAACATCTACTCCCCCGAAATCCCTGTTTTCCCCAGTAGACGAAATCACCAGCTGGCGAAAACACTAGCATGTATAGTCTACAAACCCCGCACGCTTTCTTGACACGCAATGTTCACCAGAACAGCCTGGGGAGGGCGCATACCCAGCTGCAGCTAGCCCACAAAAACAAAATCCTTCACGTCATTCCCGCGTTGCTACCCCAAATATTCGTTGTGTTGTCCTCTTTGTCATGTATTTTAATAAGCTCTGTCTTGGGAATGTTCTGCGTACTGCCAAAGTTTCCCACAGTTACCCAGCTTGGCCTGGAACCACCAAATGCCAGTTTCCAAATCATGTCTTCCAGCTGACATGACGAGCACAGTTTGTTCAATGTTGGACCTATGTGGAGCCGTATTGTTCAATCTCAACCACAGGTTTGGGGCAATCGATTATCGGCTTATTGCCAGATGGGTGACATATGGCGTGAGATCGCGGTATGTGTCGAACGTTTGACTTTTGCGTGTTTGTGGCTGAAGTGATGGCACTATTGTAGGTTGTTTGATTTAAACCGACATCAAGAAAATGATGTGCGTGGCCGTGCCAGATTTGAACTCTGCTTTTCATTCGCTTGGCTCGGCTAGACCTACCTGATGGTGCTTCGCTTGCGGACATGCTTTCTGAGTGTTTGCGTTTCACGGGCGCGGCAGTGCAAATGGCGGGTTTACATGGTTATGTTGCCTTCAAGCCCGTGTCTTGCCGGCATTCAGGTTTCCCATAATAATTCACCCAAAGGCCCCATGTTCCACAAGCAATGCCATCTTCCATGTGTACTGAATTTGTTGGATGTAGAATAGCCTCAAGAGATGCGTATCTCCCACAACTGATGAATTACGGATAACACACCGACAAATAGATTCAGATTCTCGGCAGCGGCGCTGGATTGATCACAACGCCCAAACTCAGCGACAGCTCTTTGCAGCCGCCTGCACCGTTCAAAAAGGCCTCGTCGTCAGAGGGCACGGTACCTGGACAACCCCGTGCGGCTGCCCGTGCAGTCAACATGTGACCTGGAAGCACAAAAGGAATCAGAAAGGCATCCCCTTTTCGAAGAACCCTACTTGGCGTTCAGTCAAACCCGGGTCGGCAACGAGGCAGGCGCCTGGGATTTCTTGCTTTTCCACACTGGCGACTGGAATTTCTTGCTTGTCCACGCTGCCACTTTGCTGCCCTGTGCCTGTGCCGGATGACAAACTGTTCCCTCCGGAATGGCAGCAAGAAGTTCATGAGTACAATGTAAATTGTTGCCACTGATCCAATTATGCTTTGTTTACCTGTCCAGAAACCTGCAGCATTAATGTGCAAAGCAGCTTGCTTGTGACACCCTCGTAGTCCGTTGCAAACATGCTTATTCCGACGCAAAGCGTGTGTTGCAATTCCAGAACAACTGGCTGCCAAGGACTGATCCCCGAAGGGAACCCAACGTTCTTCGACGTTGAGCAACAACTGGGGGCGCGCTGCACTCGAACCGGCAGTTGCCATTACGCAACACAACAGCAACCATGCCAACCCCAGCAACGACAACAACAACAACAACAACAACAACAACAACAACAACAACAACAACAACAACAACAACAACAACAACAACAACAACAACCACAACCACAACCACAACCACAACAACAACATCAACAACATCAACAACATCAACAACCAACAACAACCAGAACAACCAGAACAACCAGAACAACCACAACCACAACCACAACCACAACCGCAACAACCCAACCACAACCACAACCACAACCACAACCACAACCACAACCACAACCACAACCACAACCACAACCACAACCACAACCACAACCACAACCACAACCACAACAACACAACAACAACAACAACAACAACAACAACAACAACAACAACAACAACAACAACAACAACAACAACAACAACAACAACAACAACAACAACAACAACAACAACAACAACAACAACACGACCGCCCATTAAGGCCAAACCTGGCCAAACCACACTGCAATCCTGCGGCTGAAGACGAGATGTTGCGCACAAGCCGCTTGCTTCACACAGTTGCACGAGCATCTCCAGCCTGAAACTGGCTCATCAGCTGCAAGCGTCTTTTTCTCTCCTGCACGGCAAAAGCGTGCAGGAAGTCACAGGCCAAGCTGATTCCGGCTGTCAGGCATCAAAGCGGCGCAGGTCTTTTTTCAGCAATCCCCGCAAGCTGCAGCAGTTCCGGGCAATATTGACAAACGACATTCACAGAGGGCAGGTGCACGTGTCAACCCCCATTCTCCTGTGATCAGCTTGCTGGCCAACGCGCCAATCAATTGTTCCAGCTTGTGCTCCTAGCAAAGACTCACACGTGCAAAGAATCTCCGGGCATGGTCGCCTCACATCGGATTGCAAAAAGGGACAACACGTGCAAAAGAAGAATAAAAAAAGGGGGAAAAAGAACGAGCCCCGCCACACTTGCTTAAACAACTCCTTTTGGTTCGCCTCTAAAGGAGGACACGGTCTGGGGTTTAAACAGTTCACCCAACCCTCGGCTATTGCATTGCGTCCTGCATCTCTAGCTGGCCAAGCTTGGCCTTCATGCGGAGGTTCTCCTATCGCTCAACGGAAATGGGAACCCTCGAACCAACGCCATTTTAACACGGGATGACTTGGCAACAAAGGGCAACACACATCGGGCGAGTTCACCATTTCAACGAGTCACTTGCAAGAAACAAGCACTGAACAAAGACAGAAGGCTTCATCAGACATCATCATGGACGAAGCGCATTGGGTTGGCCCATGGGCGTCAGTTCTTGTCCCCTTGCTCTGTGCAACAGGATGCCCAGCAAGTAACATATTTCACCCCACCAACTGGAAATTCACCTCCAAAGGGCCAAACCACGGAGGTGAACCACAGGAGGTGAATTTCACTCCACCAAGGATCTTTAAACCAAATGGGCCCCACCAGACAGGGAATTCAACCACGGAAGCAAACCATTTGGGCCGGCCTGCGACAGGCCTGCCACGTCCACAGTTCGAGCAGGGCCTCGAAGTCGCAAGCAACCTGGCAAAGGACACGTGTTCCGCGTTTTTCGTCAGGCTGTGTTTTCGTTTAGGGCCTCCCTTTGAATATCATCCCAAAAAGGCTCCTTTCATATTCAAACAGTATGTGTTAAGGAAACACTGAACACAAAAAAATACAAAAAAGATGTGTTTTCGTTGTACTGCTGCAATGCCCAGAAATCAAATGCGCAACTCCCCAGAAATAAAGCTGACATGTTCCTAAAGGAAGATCACTTGCAAGTTGGCTGAGAGCACCCAGGTCTGTGTTTGAGCGGGTACAATTGAGATTCGTTCTAAAATCCATGAACATACACGCATTTGGGGGATGGTCTCAACCCAAAGACTGTGCGGAAAGCGGCCTTTGTCGTTCCTCGTGTTTGATTGTTGGCATCTTCTGGATTAACAGCACCAAGACATCATCACCAGCTTTGGGCAAGTAATTAAACAAATCGGCCACGCACCGGCAACAGCATGGAGACCAGCCAAACAACAAGAAGCTGATTTGTCAGCATGTGTATTTACGTGGCGTATTGTTTTGGAAGAACCGCGCAGCCGCAGCAGCCGTGAATATACGATGGGGCGCCACCAGTGCTGCATGCCGACTCTAAGCTCTGCCTTGCACAAACTCATCCTCTGAAATGTCGCCCGTGCCGTTCACGTCCAGCAAACGGAAGAAATTCCAGGCATCCGACACAGCCTGGGCAGGCATCCCAGCTTTCGGAAGATTAGCTGGCACAATGCTAAAACAACTGGCCAGTGCCAAATGAAAACACAATTCTTGGCATTGCAGCCTCCACCTACTGCAGCACATTCACGCACACTGCGAGTCCTTGGGTTGCCAAAGTCACAAACTGTTGGTATCTGTTGGTTTTTCCCTTTAGCCCGAGGGGGGCAGTGGCCTTTGACAATGGCAAAGCAACAAGCCCAGTCTGTCCCCGCAGACCACGATCCCTCACGCAGCATGTGCAGCTGCCTGAAATCATTTCGGGCGGAGCTTGGCTTGGATTTCGCTCTTGTCTCAGCTTTAGCCTCGCATGTCCATGCCTTTCATGTTCGTAGAGCTGCCTGGGCAAAACTCGAATTCGCTTCCCCTTGTGTTAGCTGCCTGGCGTTTTGAGCGCCGTGCAGGCAACCGGGGCCGTTTCGGCGCGACTTGGGGGCGCCCTCATGAACAAACACTGCCATACAAGGACCCGCTTAAAATAGAAACTGCTGCTTTTGACTGTGGCCATTCACTTACTCCCTGCACTTATATAACATGGAACCCCAAAATAGGAGATTGCTCTACAATAGATAGTTTCCGTGGGATTCATCTGTACCTCAGGAGGGTACATTGGGTCGTTTCAGTTTACATCTGTCAAGAGACGGCAAGGTGACGTCCCGTGGGACGCTGTGCACCGAACCCTCAAGCTTCAATACCAACCACGTAGAAAGGTGTATACGGACGATGCCGTTATAGCCGAACCCGTGTAAACGTTGTAAGGAAGAAGGAATGATAGTTACACCAGTAGTCCTGACAATGCAGCGCAAGCAGTTGTTTTGCTCTTATCGCCCGTCACGAATGTTCGCAGTCACACATCAGATCTTGAACCTCAATTGTGTCTTGAGCCAAATGGCGATCAATGGAACTTGGGAAGCAACACCAACAAGGACCTCAGAACAGCTACCCAATTTCGGCACGGGGCCTAGAGGGTTTTAACATCCCCCATTTGGGTCGCATTGTTCATCATGCGGTCCAAACACCACAAAACGTTCCACTGGCCACGGCTTCAACTACGAAATCGTGTCGTGCATTCTTTTACTTGCTATCACTACACCGTTCATTCGCTGTGAAACATGCCGGGTTCGATTGTACGAAAAGTGAAACATTCATCCTCCAATCGAAGCACACATCCATATGCAGGTGTATATAATACACTGTGGCCACTTCACTTGACCGCCAGTGAACATTCCAGCTGCCGCATTTGCGCATCGCGCAGCTGTCATCCATAAATGGGTTGGCCACAAATGTCCACCATGCGCGCCCGCTTGTGATCGGTCTGCATATCTCCGGCAAAGAAACATCGGTGAGTAATCAATGCAAATCATAGCCATTCCAGATACCATGGATAATGCATAAATAATGAAAAGATATCATCTATAAGGTAATAGTTCCATCCATGAATATCCAGAGCGTCATAGTCGTCGGAATATGTAACCATGTACACATCCAATCATCTTGGACACATGAATATAAATCATGACATAAGTCGTTCCACCATAACAGTGTCGATGTGACGCAAGTAACAGATGGGGACTGGCCCACATCGTACCGCAATCATCATCTTCACGAAGCATACCTGTCCCCAATGGACAGCCTATGGGTACGTCGGCGGAACTCCTCGTCCAAGTTCTTCTGGGCTTCTCGTGCCCGGACACACTTCTTGTTGTAGTCCTCTGGCAACCAGTGCCCTTTCCGAAGGCACCAATCCAGCAGGGGTGTGTCGCATTTGTTCGGGTCGATGGCCGAGATGATGGCGCTCACGTTGACCGCGTAACCATGCTTGCCAAGGTTTAGGCCATCCCTCACGAATGATATATACTTACAGTTGAAAGCTAGTGCAAAACATCTGAAAATAATATCACCCACCGGGTGCACTCGGTCCTTGACCAGGAGCTTCATTTCTTCCTTGGTGACATCGAGGATTCTTGCTGCAATCCACAGCTTGTAGAATGTGTATAGTCCCTCGCATTTGTTCACCATCATACGAATATATTCGTCACGCTCCTCAACCGATCGGAAGGCTCTTGTCCGAACATTCTCCGATTGAGAAATCTTCGTATTGTTGATGGCAAAAGTATACCTTCCTGATCATGCTCAGTGATGTTGGGGTACCTCCTGAAATCATTGTGATAAGGGCAGCCCGGATTCCCTTCGAGTCCGGCATTCATCGTTCTCTCCTCACCACCTTCAAACATCCCCCACATCTTGGACAGCTGGAGTGCGATAAATCCTGCCATGTACTGAGCCTCACGCGGCTCGTCAAGGCAGATCGCCATCCGTTGGGAACTTATAATGTCCCGTGACGTCAGATCGGTGTCGCGGTAATGCCAACCGCCGTCTTCTTCTTCTGACGCATAGCCGGATGTATATCCTTGCGTGTCCATGTCGTCATCTTCTCCCGGAACTTCCTCCGCTTCGTCTTCATCCTCCTGTGCTGCCGCATCGTGGTTAGCTTCTTCCTGTGCACGCCTGGCATCTCCAGAGACGTTGGGGTTTTGGTTGTCCTCCTCGTCATCGGATTTGATGTGAATGTAGTATCTTCCGATGGAGATCAGTTGTGCCTCGCACTCCAGGCATAAGCAGAAGCAGGTGGGGATCGCGGTCGCACATGATGGACATATCCGGCACCTCAGTCCTTCCCATGTCTCATCATTCAGGATGACGACTTTGCTGACTTCGTCCCGGACCTCGTTGACCTGTGCGTTGAACTCTTCCATCTTGTTGTTTCGATAGAGTTCGCAAGCACGATTAACCATGTCAACGATGTAGTGCAGATTATCGGCACCTGTCTCAGTCTCCGGCATCCTCTCGCTGATCTTTGCGACGTTCTGGAGGAACATCGCAGCCGACTCTTGGGAAGAGTTGACAAAGCCAGGGCAGATCTCGTTCTCCACACACTTCGAGTACGCCCTCTTGATGTCAGCGTACTCCAGGCGCTTCCCTCCGTTGCTTTTGCCAATCCAAATGGACTTGACCTCATAGAACGGGATCACGTCAAAGACCATGAAAGTCCCATTAGCCGCGACTCCAGCTCCATACCGCGCGAGGGTTGCACTGGGAATGTAGATGATCGCAATCGGATCCCCTCTCCTCACGTTCCGTAGCGTTGTCTTCGTCGCCACGTTCATCTCATCCCATGGAGCAAACGCCCCGAAGTGCAGTGCTAGCCTGTTGCCGCCATCGATTCCGCCGGGGACTAGCCCACAGCGTACGATGCTTGGCAGGTTTTCCACATACGTCACATGGAATGCTCCTCCGAGAGTATCACCCATTCTTGCGGAATACCTATTCGCCAGTGCGGATGAGCTCATGAATCCAAAATCACTGTGACCGGTTGTGACTCGGATGCACCAAGGTCTGTACCATCCATCGCATCTGTTGAACATCCTGTCGATGTCGTCCCGATCCACGCCAGCCTTGGTCATTTCCTCCCTGGCTGCCCTCGTGTCGTTCGGGTTCATGATGCTCGGAAACCTTGCTGCCAGAACCTGGAATCTCGATTTCTTGCTTCCGGATTCCTGCCACTTGATCACCTCCATGATGCCCATGTATCGTTTCGCTCTCGTGGTGTATGGTGGGAATATGTCGTTGTTCCGGTCGTCAATGACAGCATCAATGTCGACCCATCCACCCTCGTCGCACCTGAAAGCACTTCCTCGGCAATTGCCGATCTTGTGTCGAAGGACTCTGCATAGGTCGTGAGATAGCTGGTTTGCTTGGTCCCTTGTAGTAAATACCGAGCGATCATCACCAATCCTGCATAGTGGAGCACCGTCGAAAGGAGCAATGCAGAAGTTGACACTCTTGCCAAGTTGCATCACGTCCACTTGCTCAAGGATTGCACCTCTGGGAAAGTACCTGGGGTCAACAATAGACGCGTATGCCCGTGGCATATGCACATCAATCATGTCGCCGTACTTCGGGATGTAGCACGGGATGGTGTCGCATCCCATCTCAAGCGTCTTCTTGAATGTCCTGCTGTCCCCGCACGGGTTGTATGTGAGGTCGACGCCACCACATTGTAGCTCTCCTCCCTCAGCCGTGTCAGCCATCTCCACCAAATTAATAGTGTAGCTGTACATCTCAATTGTTTCTTTCCCTGCTTGTCCTCCTTTCTTTCTTTCCTTGGACGTTGATGAGGACGGTTCCTCCGTATCCCCCATGTCTTCATCAGATGAAATAGGGTCACTGCTGAGTAGCTCACGGAGCACCTTCATCGCCTTCTCATTTCCAGCAGCCTCCTCAATGTCCTTGCAGTCGCCGTCGTGGGCCAGGTTCGCGCACTTCTTACAGATCCCCATATCTCCCATGCACTTCTCCATTGACTCCAGGAATCCTAGTGCCGCTCTCCGCCCGTCGATCACACGCTGCTTCTTGTCTTCCTTCTCAGTATTGGTCTGAGAACTTCGACTCGGGTCTGGTGCTTGACCAAGACCCTCATCTTCGCCCTCCGTGGCCTTTCTCTTGGACCCTTGTGCAGAGGGCTCGGTGATCAGGGATCGTGGATGTCTGGGCTTGACCTTGTTCATGATGTCAAGCACCTCCTTCGTGGGCACGCCGAGCTGTGCGGACGGTTGTTCCGCTTTCTGTTCTGGCCCGTCGTGTGGGTCACGTTCCCAGCGAGGTGTCGCACTATTGACTGCTCGAACTCCCTCTTGATCTTCCATGCATCCTTCCACAGTGGCAGTTCGTGCTGGAAGTACGACATCACCTCAAAGAATCCCAACACCATCTCGACGACGTCTCCCAAGGATTCCTCGTTCGTGGTTTGTCCCAGGAGTTCATACATCGTTCCTTGGTCGAGCACACTCTTGATCCAGGACGAATATGCCACATTGCCAAGATCCTTGCCTATCAAGAAGATGGACATCCTCTCCTCGACTCCCTCGGAATTCTTGCACACGATCACATCCCGGGATGCGCACAATTGCTTCCCGTGACCGTTGTTGTAGAACTGCGCTGCTTGATCCACAGTCATGCTCACGAATCCCACGTGAGAAAGCTCCTTCTTCAGCCTTGAATACACGAGCTCCCGTATGATCGTGATCATGGCCTGGATATTGTTGACGTCCACCATGAGGTTTTGAAGGTCGGGGATTGCCACCACGCATTCCGCGAAGAGGCGCGTGTACATTTTCTTCCCCTCGATAGACATTGCAATACCGTTCGTGTCCGCGTTCCAGTTCGCGCAACAGTTCACGCAAGAAGAGGGATTGTACTTCGACTTCGGTCCGAGCACCTTCGACTTGCTCATCTGCATCTCTTTAGCGCAAAGTTCGCAGATAAACTTGCTGAGCTCCGTGACCGTATACCATCGAAGACGTTGATCACCGGCATCGGCTTTCCCAAAAGCATCCTGCTCGCCGTGTCCTTCATCTTGCTGCTCTTGTTTCCTCTTCGACTGTGCAGTGAAGGTCGGCTTGTACTCGAATTTCACCTTCGATTCCTCCATGTTCTTCGGGATGTTGAATCGAAGGTCGGGCTCGTTTATGCACGTCCCCTCCAGCTCACACACAAACGCGTTGCTTGGTGCGACCGCATCGATGGATTTCTCAATCAGCAGTCGTTTCAGGAGGAAGTGTTGCAAGTTCGAGCTCCCAGGGATCTTGTAGTTCTTTCCTGTGAGCGCATGGACCACGCGCCACAGGCGATCGTTCTCGGTCACCAGCGCGCCTGCCGCCTTGCAGATCTCGCTAACCTTGTTGGCGATCGTCCCCAAGTCCCCTCTTCCACCATGGAAAGCAACATCGCGATTCACGCTCACCACGACCAGGCCCTTGCATGTGTTGACGAGGTCGGATATCGCCTTCTGCAGGTAGTCAATGATGGGGTTGGCGGTCACCTGCCATCCGCATCCTCTCATGCATACCCAATCATATAGCGACATCCAGATGTGCACCGACATTGGCGAGTCATCCATGTCTCGCCTCCGCCGTTCAGCGATGAGCTTATCCAGCTTCTGCAATCGGGAGATGATATTCAACGTGTCGTTGGGTGAGGAGACTTGCTCACTCGACCCATAGTATGATCTCTCCTCGATGTTTGTCCATCCCTGTTCGTTGACCATCATCTGGAAGGTCTTCGTGCTCCCTTTCGAGTTGACGGCCCTCAGGGGCCAATCCAGGACCAAGAAGCTCTTCTTGTGGATCATCATGTCGCGAATCGTCGCCTCGCCAATGGGGCTCCTCTTCTGCCTATTGATAATCCGGTTCAACTGTCCAGGTGCGTTGTCCGGGTTCTTCTCCGCCTGAATCAACGCGTTGATGGCTTTGGCGCCCGGAAGGCGTCCAGTAATCAAGCATCCTGTTTGGGCACACAAGAAAGCATACAGCTGTAGCCATGCCGCATTTCCCTTCCCAACATAGGAAAGAATGATCTTCTCCGCGCTGGTCTTCTCCTCGAAGTGCAATAGCGAAGAGGTCAGGCATCTCAGCATACACTCCCAATATGTTGCGTTCTTGCCTTCTGCAAGACACGGCCCAAATACAGTTTGTATGATTGGGTACCCCGTATTGTTGTCTATGTTGAATTTCACATTGACAGTCGCTCCGCCCAAAGTGGTACCCCCTTCGAATGAAGTGTAGGTATCGTGTCCAGCAGTTGGGTTGATAATTACCCATCTGTCGTCGTCACCGCCAGAGTTCATTCGGAAAATGGAGTCGATGATCTCGTTGTCGATCTTGACAGCATCGCTGGCTTGCGACCCCCCACTTGGAGCTCCCGGCTGGGGGACTGACCCACCAGCGGTTTGACTCCTTTGTCCGGAGCTTGATGCCGACTTCTGCTGTCGCTCCGTCTTCCGCGGCGGCTCCGTCTTCGATGAGCCCATCACCCACCATGTCGGCTCTTCCCCAACCACGAAATCCTCGGGGTACTTCTCCAGTTCCCTCTCGATTTCATGAATCGTGCAGTATTTATTCTGGAAGAATTCGATCATGACGTCCTTCTCGGCCTTCTTCTCGATCTCCTTCATCCAGCTTACCCACTTGCGCCGATCTTGGTTCTCAGCGGCCCTGTCAGCCGCGTGCGGTGCCAAACTGATGGAGTTGATGTTCATCGCAGGCAGCTTCGACTCATAGATCATATCGATGCACCACAGGAAATCCCTGGCGTACTCGATCTCCCGGTAGAGATCGTTCAGCTCCCTTTTGTCTGGACGGAAATAAGCTGTATACGACTGATCTTTGGAGTCCTTCTCACCGAGCAATGGCTGCAATCTCCTCATGATGAAAGATACGCACATGAGCGAATTGACCGCCCCGATGCACGCATCAGAGATGTCACTGGGGGTTGACCCACAGATCATCCAGCGCAATAGGTTGTTCTGGCTGGCATTCTCATCCCTCCTCAGTGCATATGCGAGGTTCTTCATCGATGCCTGCAGCTCATTCTGGTAGACCAACCCAAGGTCCCAATTCTTCTGGTAGTCGTCCTTGGAACCACGACCGTAGGAGTCGATCTTGGGAGCCTTGATCACGCTCAACGTGAACACTTTCCCCCAGTTTCGATCTCTGTATCTTGCGATTCTCCGGTCGTGCCTCTCAAACTCTGCAGTTGTCTGGAACTCCTCAGAGCTCCTCCACCTTCTCGATGACGATGCCCTAGATGACTCGTCGTTGATGAATTCTTTGTACACCTCCCCAACCGGGGTGTTCTGGTGGAATGCTGCTTTGAACGACCGTTCATCGTTGTCCTCGGCCACGCCTAATGCGAGATCCCAGATGTTCGCGATTGATCTCAACATATCCGCCCCTTCCATGCAGTACTTGGTTACGTTGAGCAACTCGGGGTTCTTCGCCAGCATCGTTGCCTCACCGCAAAGTTGGTTCAGCGCCGACACGATCTTCTTTCCCTTGCTGCAGAATTCCCTCCATCCAAGCATACATTCGTCGGCAGAAAGCTGTCCGAAAACTTTGCTGATGAACTCTAAGGCAACCCTCATAGACTGCCCTTCACCTTTCATCATCCCGCGGCCCTTGGCAGAGTAGTACGCTGAGTATGCATAAATAGCGGGGACGCCGATGTCCTCGATCCACTTCACGCACATACCCAGGTCGCTGTTCATCTCCATCCTCTTGGGCATCCTCTTGCCATCCTCGATGGCGTTCTTCACCAAATTTCCCAAGAAGATTGCTGCTTGCCTAGATTTCCCAACAGGCACGCAGAAGAATTCATTCGTATTGACGACATTCGGATTGGCAGTCATCTTGATGATATTCTCCAGAACCAGGAAAACCCAAAATAAGCAGCTGCAAATGAAGCCACGGAATTGTCCCAATGCGATCCCAGCTTCAGATTGAGGTGACGAACTCGTCCAGCTCCTCCTTGAAGCTTGGGGTTCGGGACTGACCCAGCTCCCCGTATGCACCAGAGGTTCGGGACTGGCCCAGCACCTCGGTTGTGCAGTTGGGGTGGTGCAGATTTCGCTCGCAGTAGCTTGGTGCTTCCGCGATCTCCTTCGCGTAATGCAAGCAAGAGCGAGTTTCAACGGTGCCGGTTTGAGGCACCTTGCTCGAGCACGAAAACGGCGAAGGATCACACCCACAATTATAGACGTGTACAACTGGGTTTCTTTGGTTTCACGACCAGCACAAGGTCCATGCTCATGGTTTCCATTGCATTTCTTAGACAACGAGCCACCAAGTTCAAAGTTCCATGAGACAACTCTCCATGGTTTCTTGATTGGCATGGGTTTCTTTGCATATCTTTGTTTCAAGCCATAGCGACACCCATCAAACTCGTGACTAGTCCCATCATGCACGACCTCATGCAGTCTCTCATCTTTCCAATAATCACAACTTCCAGGCAACTCAAACAAAATCGCAGCTCGTTTTGTCATGGCATGCCGTTTAATTTCAACGAACCGTTCAAATAATCTCCAAAATTCTCTTTGTTTGGCCTCGATTTTCTCTGCGGTGTCAATGCCGCGAGTCTTGTTGAGGCGTGCCCATGATGATCCCCCCGTGCAAGGCCCGGCGAAGAACAACAAATCGGAAGGTTTGGTAAGCACATGTCTGGCGATTCTCCCCCCGTACTCGCTCAGTAAGTCATCAACCAGGGTTATGGTGACAACCTGCGGCCCGTCATGGCGGGCAAGAGCAGTGAACCAGTTACGTGGTTCGGAACATGCCATCAGCACGATGGGCCGAGCCAAGTCAACACTGTAAAGAGTGACGACTGTGCGAGTTCTCATACCAGGAAGCGAGACATGAACAGGAGCGCGAAGCACACCACCGTCGTGTTTGACCATCGCGAGTTCAATACCCGGCGCTAACTGTGGCTTGTGCTTCACCGCAATGCGATACGGAACAAAACAACGACCAGGGACAAGCTGCTCGTGATTGATATGCAGACAACGCATGAGCAATTTCAATCGGAGCAACGTTTCCAAAGCAAGGTCGTTAACACACTTCAACTCTATGCGCTCGTTCGACAGTTCTTCAACAAATGCGGCCAGCACGGACTGCATGTCAACATCCCCGGACCCGACGTGAATTGGTCGTGGTCGTGGAGACCGTTCCCGCGCCGGTGCAGCGACCGGTACGGGATGAAACTGCCAAACTGCGCGTTCAACCCAACCGTCAATTCGCACACATTGTAGCCCCGGGTCAACTCTATCCTCAACTTTGAGCCATGACCCATTCTTCAGAAACCAAGTGGAACGAAGCCACTTGCTCCCAAACGGTGTCATAACCGCGAGTGGAGGTTTTACACGCATCAATCTGGGTCCCTTGGCAACAACAACCGGATCATGTCCTTCATGCTCATGCAATCCCTCTTTGGATGTTAATCCAGACCACCATAGGTCCGGGGGCATGATCGGTATGTGTGTGTACGGAAATGTTGGAACTCCGTCAACTGTCCCCGAAGCGGTCTGCATGGTCCCCTTTATGGGATCACACGTGGGTGTGAGCGCCTTGAGGGTATCCGGGTCAGACAGCAAGCTCGGGTCAAGTAGACCAATCTGCAAACATGCATGTTTCCATTTGCGCCCATCATTGAACGCCTTGGTGTAAATATCGGCCGCCATCCTGTCGGTGACCTCATACGCCAAGTACATGTAATCACGTGTGAACATCTCATGCATCCACGAAATGCTAACACCATGGCTTCTCTCAAGGTGGCGCATCGTGGGGTTCCTCCCCGATCGCACGACACCGATCATAGCCTTGTTATCGTCATAGAACACAAAGTTCGGTGACTTCTTGAGAATCCGCTCTACCAGCTTGAGAGCGGGCATACCCATCGATCTCATGGCAACATCGGCCGCAACAATCTCGGCCTCGGGAGTGGAGTGACTCACACAACCCTGTCTTTTAGAGCTGCCAGACAACGGAAACCGGGTATTAGGCCCTTGTATATTCAAGTGTCCACCGGAGGTGGAACGCAGCGAGTCAATGCATCCCGCAAAGTCAGCGTCCGCATACAAGGCCAAGTGCACATCGTCCATAGGGTCTCCAACCCAACCGACCATGCGCCAATGTTTGGTATGATGCACATAGCACATCAAGTGATGCAAACCCCGATCATCGGAGTCAGTCCACCTATGCACGTTCCGTGCTAGGCGATTCACTTGCCGCAACAAATCGAAGCGAGCAATCCGCGCACCGTACAGCAACTTCATCAGTACGCTAGCGGCATGCGGAGCAAGGTGTCCACGCACGGGCTCCTTCATGGCCAACTCAGGAGTCCCTCCCCGTTGGTCCGGCACTGTGGCAGAACCGTCGGTGGGCACAAGATTGTTACACCAATTGCACACGACTGACGGCCCCTCTCTGGCAGGCTTCCGTGAGACGTGATTCTTTGTTTCTTCATGCAACTCAGGGGTGACAACCTTATTCAACTTCACGTCGCCCGCCACTTCAAGATAGCGGTCGACACAGGAACGTAGGAACTGTTCCATGTCATAGGTCACCGTTGTTACTCGGTGTCCGTTCCCGAGAGTGACGTTTCCCTTGCTTTGATTGCAACCAAGGTACATGTCAAGTCCAGTCTCGGGCTCAATCTTCAAACGTGTACGCAACATGCTCCACCCTTGGGCAAGGTTCTTCTGCGGACCTGCCATTTTGAAGTCATCGACATACACAACCAGAACAAGTTGGAGCTTTTCGTGAATGTACACTGAAGGCCATTCTTCGCCGATGGGCTCAAAACCAACGGCACGCACCGACTCATCGCAGTGCTGCTCCCAAAATGTTCCCGCATCTGGGTGTCCGTACAGCGCCTTCCTCAACGGGACGACTGGTCTTCTGTACTTATCCCATTTGCATTCACTTGGCACGGCCTCCGGTGGCAATTCAATCCAACACGGCGTGCCTCTCAAGGTGGCCTGTATATACGCCTGAACAGCGTCGGCCATCTGCACATCCCAGCCATCATGACAACCCAGAAAATCCGCCCAACGCGAGGCTTCAAATGAAGCAGGGGAGTTCCCCAAATCTTGAAACATCGCAGCCTCAAAGCTTTGGTTCTTCACTTGGTTCCCCAGCAACACGCCTCTACCCTTGAACTTCCTCTTAGGATCACCAACAGGCAACTGTGAGTGCTTTTCAACGCAAATGCCATGTGCGCGAGCCATGTGTATTTCTTCCCCTTTCGCTTTTGCTTCTCTGGCTACAGCGTCATATTCGCGCACCGCGCCAAGATCGAAGACCCCCTGGTCGATTAATCCCGACCACTCTTTCTTCATTGATGCCAATGCATCAGGGTTGGTCAACATCTCTTTCCGGCCTACCGGCCTGGATACTAAAGCGTCGAAGAATCGTACAACTTTCACAGCTTTCTCTCTGTGCTGTATTCGCTCAGAAGTCACGCACGGCATCGATGGGTACTTCTTGGCTTCACCGTCTTCGCCTATCGCAGGCATTGCGAGTGGCACTTTTCCAGAAACTATCTCAGCAGACTCCTCCCATTCATACCAGGTGAGGTCCGTCGATTCGTCGACCGATGGATCCGTCCCCGATGCTGTCTCAGCTTCGTCTTTATGACTCTCCATGACTGATGCAACCGCCTTCGTCCAGTTTGGAGTCGACTTTGATCGCTCCTCAGACTTGAACTTCCAGGCATAAATTACCACCAGACACTCAAATTCTTTCTCAAGCTGAACGTTTCGTCTCATGACGTCTTGGGACTGTTTGGAATCCATGAGAACAACCACCCCGTCGACAGGATTAACAACAATCCTGACCCATTCAAGCTCAGCCAAGTGCTTCCCATCCATTGGGTTCTTGATCTTTGATATGTTCTTCCGCAATCCCCAATTGTACTGCCATTCTACTCCACCCCAGCGGTTCCGAAGCATCGCTCGAATTCTCTTACCACCGGGCATCTGTAATGTCCGTGCCTCTGCCGGCGCGGAAATCTCAGACTCTTTACCCTTGGGATCTTCTTCTTTCCTTTTGCCACCGCCCTTCACCTCGGCCTTCTCTTCCTTGGTGTAATATTTACTCATCATCTTCCATTCTTCAGGAGTGAACTCCGGAGGTCTCGATGTCTTCATTAGCCTGAATCCATCCTTCCCGACAGGATACGGTCTTCCGGCCTTGTCGATTTTAACCTCCTTGCCATCGTCGTTGACGTACGTGATGCCATCCCCAGGTAGTCCAACTGACACGTGTGGAAGGTCGGACTTTACAACCTTCTCATCGCCCTTAGGGTGTCCATCTCCCTTCCCTTTTGAAGAGCTCGGTCTAGCATCTTCTTCTCCTGCATGATCCCCCCGATCTCCGGCGATTACCTCCGGGCCATCGTCGAGCAGTAGACCAGCGATCTGGTCGACTTCATCGTCAAGCAGTCGCTTCTCGTCACTCTGCAGCAATTCAGGCTCGTAGTCCTCATCCTCGATCAGGCGGTCACGTGCATCCAGACCGATTGCATCGATAGACATCTCTATTCCTTCCAAAGTCTCGTTGGCAACCTTGTACTTCTGTTGTATTGGGAATGTCAGAGGAGATTTCAGAATCATCCTCTCCGTCTGATGTGGCATTCTCAACCGAGGTGGAACCTTTGCCTTCTTGATGTTCAGCTCTGCACCCGCAAATGCAGTAAGTGCCCAAGCACGATACTTGTTTGCCCAATGCATACCGGTGCTCAACACATATCCAGCAAATATACCAGTTTCCCCTCTCGGCTCGAACTTCTCCCTCTTTCCCCCTCGTGCTTCGCTCGGCTTGAAGTCCACTAGCGCACCAAAAGGTATCTTCTCGCCCTTGAACTCCTCGCCATGCAGCCTCATCCATGCACTCGATCCGTTCACCTCTTCGATGTTCATGAGATGGCACAGAGTGGTGATGGCCTGCACCCAATAACACGTGGGTAGACCGGCATGTACTAGACAAGCCGAAGTCTGGTCAATGATGAATTGATTTGTTCTTTCAGCAAGGGAATTGTTCTGCGGCCGTCCAGGCAGCGATAGGTCGTGGTTCAGCTTCAGCTCCACGCACGCATTGATCAGTTCCGGGCCGTCATCCGAATATACCTGCTTGATTTTCCTCCTCCCGCAGAAGTGCTTGATAGCCCTGACGACTGAGTCAGTGTCTCTTCTCGCGGTGGGATAAGCCATGATAATTCCGGTATATATGTCCCGGATGATGAGCGCATACCTGCCTTCCACTTCATGATCTCCTGATGCCGTCACAAAGTCGAACGTCACCAGGTCACCGAACGTCTTCACTTCTCTTTTGAATGCTCCCGTTCGCGATCTGAAGTGTCTCATCTTTGCCTTGACGCATGATTCGCAGAAGGGATTTCGGTACCTGTGTGTAAGCAAATGAGCTATGGAATTGGCGTCCTTCTTGAGGACTCCCACTTTCCTCTTTATTGATGATCCTTCGTACACGTCTACTTCGATTCCGGCATCTGGATCATCTTCATCAACCTCTTCCTCGTGAGCTTCGGCATCACCATGTCGATGCGGGACTGACCCAACATCTACAGGTATTTCCTCAGCCACGGGAGGCGGACGTACCGGACCGGCTCCTCCGGGTGGCCCGAAGTCGAATGCCCCGTCGTGGTGTTCGCCCTCGGCCTCTGCGGACTCACCGACAGCGGCGGGTGTGACGTCGTTCTCATCGTCACCTCCCTGATCTGCCTCGTCGTTCGTTACCATCGCCAATACTTCCGAAAAGTGCTCCTTGAGGTCGTCAATCGTGGGGCGATGCCTGTTACTCCGAAGTTTACCATCACTCACTAGGTACGGGATGTCGTCCTTGACCTGCAAGTGCACGAATCCCTGCTTTGGCGTAACCATGAAAGGTAGTTTACCAGGCATCCAGTGAAATGCATAACCCATCTTCATGCATCTCCTCCCCACTGACAATACCGTGGGTGTCTCATCCAATACATGCGGCTCGACAGTCTCGTCCAACTCGTCCACGACTATCTTGGCCACATCAGATGTGGAAGTGGAACCATTCGCGGTCTGGAACACGATCTCGTCGTCATCTTTCACGATGTCGACACCCAGGCTCTTCGCCTTGGCTCTTCCGATGAGATCATGACCACATCCGGTGTCCATCAACCATTTCACCCGTTTGCTGATGCACGTTGACATGGCGAAAACGTTCTTCGGCATACCATGCTGTTTCTTCCAGTCGACAGCCGATTCCTTGATCTCGTCCTTGTTCCGATCATACTCGAACATTATGCTGCTCTCCTTGGTCACCGGGAAGTAGTGCTTCTTATATATATCATCCACCACTTCTCTCAGTATCTTCGCACGTATCAATGATCGTTGGACTTGATAGGCTGATAATTCACGATGATCACTGCTTTTGAACTTCTTCTCGTCGACGTACACGTACTGATAAGGCTCATTCTCATTGTCCTCATAACCGTACCATTCCCCTTTTCGTTCCCATTGCCTTCTCTCGTCTTCGAGGTAGGTGATCTCCCCATTCTCGTCGACGTCGAGCACTTCCTTGAACCACACCATTTTCTCGGGGATCTCGGACTCGCCAGACCATCTCGATGATTCGCTCATCGCGTCGTCATCGTGCTCGTGGTAGACAGTCTCGGCTTCGTCCGGTTCGACATGATCAACGTCCTTCTTGAAGCTTACCTTCCCTGCAGGAGCCGATTGCTTCAGGACTATCGCGGGCATTGCGATGGCCCTCCTCGCAATGGCAGGCGCTGCGGCTTTGGCGGCAGCCTTCGACTTGGCTTGCGCCTTGTCATTTGACGTTGCTGGAGCTGAATTGTTCTTGATGAGCTCATGCCTGTACTTGCAAGCGCTTCCCCTATCGCACTTCCCCTTCTGAAACGCGAAGCATGCTCCATCATCTCTCTTTGGTGACGATGATCTGGACTTGGATTTGCCCTTTCCTTTCCCCTTGGACATGCTCTCCAACTTATGCTCCGTCTTCTTGCTGTGGGAAAAAGTGCATTCATTCCCTTTCACGCACCCCTTCGCCGATTTGAAGTGGTACCAGCAGGGGTTATCCTTGCTTCCGCCCGGACTCTTGCCTCTGTCGCTGGCACCGTCGGACTTGCCGTTCTTGCCAGCGTGGCCCTTTGCCTTGGCTTTTGGGAGCACAGGAGCGGCATCAGGTCCACCGGGTTTCCCCTTTCTGCCCTTGCCACCCTGGTTCTCCTGTTTGCCAGTTGCTGGAGCCGCATCCTTCCCGCCTGACTTCATCATCGACTTGACCGATTTCTCCTTCATGTCGAGCATCAGGTCTTCCCGATCTGCCTTGATCTGATAGTCGATCAACGCCAATAAGAATTCATACGTCTTCTGAGGATGCTTGTCCGGTAGTCTATGGTAGGCATTGAGGCCGAACTCCATCTTCTTGCTCCCTTTGATCTTCCTGTAAAGGATGTCTCTGAGAGCCAGCTTACTGGGTCTGTCCTCGCTCCTCATCTTCAGCAGCAAATCATACCATTTGTTCCTGAACATGACCAAGTTCTTGTCGCCAGGAAAGTCAAGGTTGAATAAATGCTCGATGTGGTAGACAAGATCCGTTCTATCGGAAGTTCTGAATGATTGCATAACTAATGCCACCAACTCTCGTCCCTTCACGATCACCCCTTGTTGATGTCGTAGTTCAGAGTGTCGTGTAGCATCGAGGTATACGTCCTTGGCTTCGTCAGGTGCTTGTTTCAGCATGTTCTGCATGCCCATGGCCATCTTAATATCTATCGTAGCAAATCTGTCGCCACCTGAATCGCTAAGCAAATCCAGGTCTGGGTTCAACCCAAGAGCCTGCTCCAGCCATTTCGTCCATGCGTCGGTATCTGGATCTGCACATGCGCTCAGAACATTCATCAGCAGTTGCATCTTCCAGGTGTCAAGTTGATGGATCTTTGGCCAGGCCGGAATAGATACTCTCTCGGCCTCTTTCCTCGAGATTCTCGGTCGATCATTCTTGATCTCTCGGTTATCTCTCGATCTCCTTCGTCTCCTCCGTGTCCGATCGTCTTCTTCCTCTTCTTCTTCCTCGTCTTCCTCATCTCCTTCGTCGTCGTCATCCTCATCCTCATCATCGGGTGGATCATCCGGAGGTCCTCCTCCGCCACCAGCGAGGCTCAACTGACGTCGACCCGCTCCCTGCCCATTCCCATTGGGCGGGAATCCACCGTAATCCAATGGGGGCGTAGTACCGTTGTTTCCCCCTCCATCACCACCACCAGTCGTAGTAGTGGATTGTGGGACATGCCCAACAACCCCTTGCATCTGGGATAGGTGTACATCGATCATTGGATCACCGAAAGACGGAAAGAGGATCGAACCTGGCATCAGCGACGAATTAGGGATTTGATTCGAAGACGATGACGGGACTGACCCAGCCACCTTCTTGTCTATCCTATTTGAATTAGCCTGGGTTCCTCCCTCAGCGCGTTTCACTACTGCTCGTTCACGATGTCCATCTTTGCTGCTGGAGGCTTCCTGTGTCTCCAGCTTCTTGTGTGCACGTAGTTCCTCGTTGTCAGCATCGAGTTGGCGTACAAAACTCTCTTCTTGCTTGAGCGTCGCCTCTCTTTCCTTCAGTTGTCCCTGAAGCTCATGCATCTCCTCGAGGTACTCATCGTACATTCCCTTAGCTGTCAATCTCCAGTACTCAGCCTCCTTCGACTTCTCGTCCATCGTGCACCGTTCCTCTTGTTTCTCTTCTTTGACCTGGGCTAACTCCAAGATCGCATCCTGACGATGACCACCTTCGACAGCAATCATCTGGTCCTTCATCGACACGTCGGACTCATACTGTTTGACGATCTCTTCTTTTTCGCGAAGCAAGCAATCTGCTCTCTTCGATTCCTGTTCCGCAAATACTGTAACGTCATTCAGCCTCGCCATCAGCTGTTCCCTGGAGTCCTCCAAAGAGTACGTCTCGGGGCGCTTGACGAGTGCATGCTCCAACTGTGATTTCAGACTTTGGACCATCTCCTCCTCGTTGAACTTCTCGATAGATGTAGAAGATTCTATGCCTCTGATCTGTTGCTGATAAGCTGATATCTGTTGTGAAGCCTCACGGTGTATCTGATTTGCACGTATAGCTGATTCCTGCGCGGCCGACTTCTCGCTTGCCATGTAGGATTCATCAATGCAATCTCCCGCTTCTGCTCCATGATAGTTCCTTCAGCTTGCCTCATCTGTTGCATTATAATATTCGACTCCATGTCTTTCTTCTCCCCGTACTGAAATGCGTTCATTTCCACCTTGCGCATCTGTTGGGCTTCTTCCTCAAACTTGCGCCATGCCTCAGCCATGTGGTGTTGGTGGTGACTCACTAGATGTCCCGACTGCTTGCTGGCAATCTCGCATCGTCTTTCCAGCTCCTGGATCCGGATGGTGCTTCCATAGTCTTCTTGGTTAAGATTCGCCATTGCTGCCGACATTTCATCAAGTGTCTTCTGATATTCCCCGATCTCCACCTCCATCTTATTCTTCTCTTTGATCACGGCGCGAAAATCTGCACTGGTGGGTGATTTTGACCTCCCACCCTTCGATGTCGATCTCACGCCCTTCTGCGACGTCCGTGGTGTCGCAGGCGAAGATGATGATCTTCTCGGTGGGGATTCTCTTTTCTTCGACTCCTGATGAACATCGATCTGCTTCCATGATCTTGTGGGAGTAGATATGTCGCTGAATAGCGCGGAACCTCCGCTCCCAGGTTCATCCTGTGAATCTGCAATCATATCCATCACCGCAGGAAGAGCCATCAATCCATTGGATCCCTCTGAGCTGCTGTTCCCAAAAGTTGCAGTACTTGGGCTCGCCGAAGACGCCATTGTACTGTGTATGTTATCGTTCCTTTATTGTCCCTGTACCCGCAATAAACCAGCTGTCTCCCAGTCCAGTGTAGAGCTTGTAGTTACGGCTGATAACCTGTCAAGAGACGGCAAGGTGACGTCCCGTGGGACGCTGTGCACCGAACCCTCAAGCTTCAATACCAACCACGTAGAAAGGTGTATACGGACGATGCCGTTATAGCCGAACCCGTGTAAACGTTGTAAGGAAGAAGGAATGATAGTTACACCAGTAGTCCTGACAATGCAGCGCAAGCAGTTGTTTTGCTCTTATCGCCCGTCACGAATGTTCGCAGTCACACATCAGATCTTGAACCTCAATTGTGTCTTGAGCCAAATGGCGATCAATGGAACTTGGGAAGCAACACCAACAAGGACCTCAGAACAGCTACCCAATTTCGGCACGGGGCCTAGAGGGTTTTAACAACATCCTTGACAATGCTGCCAAAGTGCCAGGTCCAAAGCTGACAACGCCGCCTTCACATCCTCGTTCTGCATCATCAGCTCAAGCTCCATGAGGGTGAGGGAGCCTCTCTAGCGAGTGCTCCGTGTTGCAAGCAGCTCCCCGGAAATCGACCCTTGAAGCTGATCAACCTGGATAAGTTTGTGCTGCCTCCTGAATCGCGCCAAGAGGTCATCTTTGAGACCACCAAAGGGACAACTAAGAGAACCCAGCCAGCAAAGCGTGTCGCTCGGCCCAGCCAGTTGGCGCCAAACCATCAGCCGAGTTGGCCCCCTCTGAGTCCAGCCCTTGGTGTCTAAACTGAAACCAATGTTTGGTCAAACAGGGCACCCACAAAAAGGGACCCTTAGCCCCTCTGGCCCGAGCCATTGGGACTCTGGGAGTAGGGGCCCCTGGGCTGCGCTAGCTTCCTCCCCGGGGCGGTGCAGCGTCCATCAAGCACATCAAGTGCACCCCAGCCATGTGGCGGTCTGGCTTCATTGCCGGCGGTGGAGTGGTTCTTCGGCTTCGTGCAGTTGGTTGGTGTTTGTTGTGGACCTTCATGGGCTACGCCCCCTCTTCGGATCCTGGTCTTCTTTCCAGAATTTTTGCACCGCCCGACTGCATCCTCGACCAGCTGGCTACGCACTTTCGGACCTTTGCTACTTTACCTGCTGTGGTTTGCCGCGCGATGGCCGCTGGCCAGCTCAAGGGGTGCTGGAGGTCGGGGAGTTCACTTTCTCCCTGGTCACGTGTGATACTCAACGGCAAGAAAGGTGGCTTGGAACTTAGGTGCGGTGACTTTCTTCTGACTGGCAGTGGCGAGAGACCACCTCAGGAAGCAGTGTTGAACTACAAAGTAGTTGGGGCTTGAGTCGGCAGTTTGCTTTCTCTGTCGGGTGTGATTTTTTCCCCTTGGGCGATCACGTTGTACAGTTGCAGGGTTAGCTTCGTGCAAGTGCGACCACGGCTGCCCAGAGGCTGTGGTTGCCATTTGTTCGCCTAAGAGGGTTGCTTTTGCGCGATGTGGAAGACTTTGTGTGAGACCCAGATGCGGTCTGATTTTTGGGGCCCAGGTTGACTGTTTTGCTGCCGGCCCGGGTGCCCGTGCGACTGGCAGCTTCTGCTTCTGGCGTTGCTGCCTGTAGTTCAGGTCAGTGTGGCCCGGGGCCTAGAAGACCCCGTGGCCGCGGTGATGCGTCATGGCCCGCTGCGAGAGTCCGATAAAAGAAGGGGCCCTTATTGAGGAACTGAGGAACCCACCAAAGCAAAAAGGCAAAAGGTGGCTGAACAAACGTAACCCATCTGGACGAACCACTGCGCTGAGCTGGTTTTGTCCCCCTCGGTGAGCTGCTTAGGTTGGGTCCATTTGTGGTTTATCTCAGTGGGGGTTGATCCATCTGGCACAGGATCTCACAAGCCCAGTGGCTGTTTGGTTGATCTTGGGGCAACCCTTCCCAAGAGCAGGAACCAAGGATGGCGCCTGGGCAAGCGGGGGATTTTGTCCAAACACCAGTCCGCGACTTTTTGCTTGGCCTTGACGCACGCCGTCGTTCGCGTTGCCTTGGCTCACCAGGTCGAAGCTGCGGAAGAGATTGCGAGCCCTTGGCCGTGCGGTGGCGGGGGGGGGGACCGGTCCCCAGAGGCCCCAGAGGTGCCCGTTAATCATCTCGCAGGGCAGCTCTACCGGGTCTGGAGGGGAAGCAGGATTCACCAACCCAAGTCCAAGTTATCATCTGGGCCGTGCAACCTTGCACACGTGATCCGCTCAATCCAGATCCGCCCAAAAATGTCATATTTCAACCACTCAAAGGAAAAGCAACAACTCCTGTGTACCCTTGGCAGTTCCGCGCCCTACTGTCAACGCCTCCCCCCCAAAGAGCCAATCCCACAAACATGTCCAAGTAAAACGTGCCAATATGTGCACCCGGTACAACCAACTGACGTGCGATGGTGATGCAGACGACCGAACGCAACCTCATGTCTCCACAACTTTCAGTCACCCCAACAACCTCTGTGGCACGGTCGTTGCTTCAAGATGTAACCCACGGAAACCAGGCACCAATGTCCACAAGGCCCAAACATGTTACCGCAAAGCACCGGACGGACTTGTGCCTCGAGCGATTCACATCTGCAGAACTGATAGCGCCTTTCTTCCAAACCCGGCCCATTGTCTGTTGCCTACACGTCAGGGGGCTCCTCGCAGATTCGCTCGGTCTCAATCTGCATTGCCTGAGCCACCCAACATGCCGAGGACCGAGTGCCAACTTGTACGCTGCAAGACCCAAGTGCAACCTCAAACCCATGTGGTAAAACTTTAGGAAAGCTTCGGCTCAGCCGCTGCCCGGCCAGTAGAAATCAATTCAAACAAGGCAGGCCAGTGGTCAGGGGAGCAAGCCAAGATTTCCGGGCAAAAAAGTACAGCTGCTGATCCAAGTCGCCATCAGCTGCGCCTCCTGATCTCTCTCAGCGAGCTCCGTTGCACGTTGACAGAACACACCTGGCCAAGCGAAAGTAGCCGCACCAAGAGGAGTACGAGAAAATAGCTAGAAAACAGCAGCAGTAGTAGCAGCAGGGTGGGGGTGAACGTGGCGGACGTGGACTTGTTGTTGGTTGTTGGTTGGTTCGTTGGTTGGTTGGTCGCTGGTCATGGTCGTGGTCGTGAT
>CAUJNA010002891.1:135000-155000 GCA_963377175.1 Effrenium voratum | reverse complement strand
GTTGCCTCTCATACGTGATTTCCCTTCAGCAGGAGCCTTTCTTGGGACACCTTCCAAAAAAGGAACACAGGAAACTGAGCTAACCTTGGTCAAAACAACAAAACATCCCAAAGCGCAAATGCTTCTGCTAGCCGAAGGATCCCAAGAACTCCTTTACTTCTTAGGGTGGGCGAAATGTACAAGGAAAAGCACCCCTATGTCCAACAACCTTACACTTGCACAATGTCACAACTGTGAGGCCAAGTTGAAAAGCCAAGCTGAAAATCAACCTAGCGCACAAAAACGGTGTCATCCCAAAAAAAGCCAGCTTCTCTACTTAGTACTTCAGTGAGGTTTCGGTTGGGTTCCAAATATATTCCCAACGAAAACCGCCTTTCAATAGGACTGCTATCATCTTTGTCGAAATTCCTGGCTTTCCCTACCAAGCCCACGCTATCCCATGTTGGAATGCGTCTTCACTGGGCTGCTCAACATGGAGCAAAGAAATCACTACAAAGGGGACCCTCCCCTCCACTTATCAGTGAACGGCAGGGTGGGACTTTTGGCTTCCTCCCCTCAAAGAGTCAAAGGGCACTTTTGAAAAGAAACTGAAAAGGGCCAGGGCACTAACCAAAGGGGTCACCATGTTTGTAAAAGTTGGCGCTGTCTTTTCAGTATACCCATTTTGAGGATGGTTCAAAGGAAATCCAAAATCAAGCCAAATGCCCTTTCTCAGGGGGAGGGGGCAGGGGCGTTCCCCATTTCCTGCAAGGGAACCATCTCCTCAATCTCCTCCCCCTATTAATGAATGACCCCCATTAATAATAAATGCAAATCCGGGGCCCGAGACCAGATTTCCACTCCGCACAATTGATTTTCCATTGCGCCAATACTAAACCAATACTAAAGTCTTGGAATCCTTATTAGGGGGCACTTTTAGCAAGCTTCCAGCCTCACTTTTCAAAAGGTGGGTTCCTCAATTCCCCAAAAGGTTGCTTCCCCAAAAGCTGGCTTCTCAAAAGGTTGGGTTCTTTTGAAGGGTTCCCCAAAAGGTTGTTCTTGACCCTGTCCCCAAAAGGTTGTCCCTGGCTGTCCCTGACTCCCTGGCTGCGACTGTCTCTCTCCCGTACATGCTGGCTAATTAACCTGCCTGGCTGCAGGCAAACAACCAGTAAACTGAACAACAAATAGAATGATACATCAAATTTCCTTATTAAACCGCTTCCTCGCGGAGCTTACAATTCAATCCATTTTATCCAATTCCTATGTGAACCCTCACATTGTTGGAAAAGCAAAAAAACCCAACCCCAAAAACCCCAATTAAACAAAAACACATTTTTTGTGGGATTTATTTATAATAGGGGGGGGCGTATTTATTAATAGGGGGAAGAGATTATGGGGCGATTTTTTCCAGGGCCCAAAAAAGCGAATAGACATGGATCCTGAATTTTATACATACTCTACTCTTGACGAAAAGGGTGGGTGAAAGGACACGAAAATCTATTTTTTGGGGGTCCCCCTCTTTGGGGTGTCCCAACCATTAAAAAAAATAAGCCCAGTTGATATCCCCAACAGCATGCGGTGCTCCTTTTAGTGCGCACCACCCCGCAGCCGTAGCAGAACCCGGTGGAACCACGGTGGAACCCTGGTGGACCCTGGTGGAACCCCGATAGAACCCTGGTGGAACCCTCGTGGAACCTTACCTCAGGGCCGCCCCGGACCATCCCGGAGCCTATCTGGGCTGAGACTTCAAAGCTTTCAGCTGTTGGGGAAAAAAACAATTGTTTTAGAGATCCCAGCTGGTACATCCCAAAACTTCGCTCGCCGCGCGCCTCCACGCTCTCCAAAGAAAACTCCCAGGCGTCCAGCTGCGCCACGGCGGCAAAGGCCAGGCCCTGCGAGCACGCGGGCACCGCCACCTCCAGCTGGTGACTGCGCCAGCTCGGCTTCCTCAATCGAAGCCCCGCGGAAGGCGCGTGGAAGGCAACCCGGGGGTCGGCTTGCAGGAAATCGGAGGCCCAGGGCCCAGGGCCATCTTCAAATAGTTCGGCCCTGGTGAGTGATATGGGCTTTGTGTGGAGTCAAGTGACAAGGCGTCGCAGCGAAAGCTGCGAAATCTCTACAGTTCACGTTCAGTCCACCATTGCTGGCGCTCACGGCACCCATTCCCCGACCAAAAGAAAGAGGAACTCACGCACCCACGCACGCAAACACGCACATACACATACACACACGAAAACCCCTCATCAAAAAAAACAAACCTGGCCAGGGGAGCCCCATGCAGCTCCATTATTGCCACCGCAAAACACATGCTTAGTCCCCGGCAAGTTAAAGGTTCCTATTGTCTTGGATGGAGAAAATCTTGCACCAGTTGCGTTCATAAACGTCTGCCAGTGCTCACAGATTTCATCCATCAAGCTGGTTCCACCATGGCGCGGTTCCCGCTTCGGCTTCGGCAGCTTCTTGCTGCGCTCGCTCCGATTCCGCTGCGCGTCCACGGTGCCCTCCTGAATTCCCAGCGGCCCACGAAGCACAGCCTGCGCCGGGAGCCCTCCAAAGCCCCTCAGGCCAAATAAACCAATAGTGAGAATAAGAATAAGTCATGATGGCTTTGATTCATTCACCAGGGAGCTTCTCTTTCTCTCTGCTCTTTTTGGCGTACTGTTTGTTTGCGGCTTGCTTGCTTGCTTGCTTGCTTGCATGTTGTTTGAATGGGCTGCGAGGTTGGGGTGGGGGGGCTTGTCGGCTGTCTTTATTCCAGGTGCCTCTATCAATTTTCTCGGGCCACACGCTTGTTGTTTCCTCGGGCTCAATCCTTCAGTCCCTGAACCGTCCCAGACAAGAAGCTACCGCACATAGATTCCTGTGTTCTACAGGGCCTGAACCGTGTACCCTTGGGGTAGGCAACCCTGATATATGCCTACCCAGGACCTTGCGGTTGCGTTGAGCCCTGAGACAAGCTGGGCCTCTCACATGCTGCATGCCTGCTTACAAGTCACCTTACCGGCAAATTAGCACCATAGGGCAACCAACGCTACAAGTCATAACCGGGACCCTGACAGCAGCTCTTCTGGGAACAAAGCCGATTTCAGAAGACTTTTAGGTACCTTACACTGTTTAAATCTAGCTTGCTTTTTGGCGGGTTTAAGCATCACCGGTTTGGCCCATTTATGATGAGTTTCCTTTTTGGTGGGGTGACGTTTGCTGGGGAATTGTATGGATTCCGGTGTTACAGTATCTCTCAACGCTTTGGTGCTAAAACTTTGAAACATGCTCAAACAAACCACGAGTTGTCCGACTCTACTCCACTCCCTCCATCAACCGGCTTCGGCTCCAAATGCACCCGCCCTCTTGCCGAGTCACATGGTTGCCAGCGGCCGAGATGCTCATGCACAGCTGTGCGCTCGGGTGCCTCACATTGGCTAACCGGCACTCGCGTCTGAGGCATGTCGACAACTCGAAACGGAATTACTACATCTGGTCCCATATTAATATCCCAACACTCCCATGGCTACGGCTTTGCCCTGTCGCAGGTCCAACTGCTGGATAATCGGCTCATGTCTACGCCCAAGTCCAGCCAAGCTGCTCATTCACCACCTGAGTGGCCAAAACACAGGCAAGAACGAATTGAAACATGCATCTATACACAAAACATTGATATACAAAAACACTCGAATTTAATTGCGCACATGACTTTGAAGGCCGCACCTGGGAAGGACACATCCATCTGGGTTGATCCAAACCTGCTACCACCCGCAAAACAAGTGGTTTCCTTGTGGTTCCCTGTAAGGCAACCTGAAAGGGGGCCGAATCGCGCCAAGCTGCAAGACCCAAAGCCATTGAAGGCGCTTCCAGGACCACCACCTGGAGCAAAAGACATTCAATTCGGGGCATTGGGGTGTGAAGCATGCGGAAACCGTTGTGATTTCGCATCGTTCGGCTCGGGGACCGATCGCCGTTTGGAAGCCAAACTATGTAATTGATACAAGTAGTTGGTTTGCTGTATAGCTCGCGAAGGGCATAGTTTCCCAGAACAAATACGGCACAACCTCAATGGTTCTCTGAAGGATGCATTGCCTGAGCCCGTTTTTGCCTCCAAATCATTCGTGATGATCCTCGGCTGCAACTGCCTGAGGTGATGCCCTGAATGTTGTCAACTCTTCATTGAATTGCGGGCTCAGCGGGGCAGCTGTCTACATACGAAGCGTGTAGATGTTGTCCTGAGTCGTTTCACCGCATGATCTGCGCCCGTTGCGGTGTCCAGGGGCCAAAGAGACATTTGGCATCCAGCGCAATTTGCATGTGACAAGTCACCTCTCGTCAAAGCTGAGCAAGTTGCTTTAAACTTCTCAAATTCCTGAATCCTCACGCGCACCTGTATCATGATTCTTCCCAGGGCGGGCTCATTAGAATTTGTCGCTCTTGAGCGAGCCTTGCCCGCGCCGAAGTCGTAGGCCATGTGTTGCACCGGCGTGGCAACGCGCAGCTTTGGCGCGGCGAGAAGGCCGTGGAATGCGTCCCAAGCAGCCGTGCTGTCAGGTGGCTCCTGGAGAGACAATTCCTCCAACATGTGCGTATTCAGTTTCGTGTCTCCTTGATGTTGACAGGTGGAACCGACGGTACATGGTTCCTGGACTTGTCCGAAGTTGGCATTAAGTACCAAGCAGGCCGTGTCCCAACTTCCAGCCCCAAGTCTTAAACGGCTTCTGCAACAACAGCCAGGCAAACATACTTTAGGATGGCGGGTAGCGGCTTGCGCGTGTGCAACTCACTTCTGACTTGAGTTGTTTTCCTTCGGCCTTCCTAGGAGTAGCCCGCAAATCTGCTGTGTTTTGCTTGCGTGCACAGCCTGAAGGGAGTGGATCTCAAGCAGCATCTGGCCCCCGACAGTTCTTGCCTCAAAAGGACAGGTAGAGCAAAACACGGCACGCTGCGCGGGTGGAACAAAACAACGCCGTGCGCGTGTTCGCCAACATCAAGTCTGCTTTGAATGAGTAATGGGAACCCAGAATATGTGTCAACCCAAATGGCTGAATAGGGCGTTCTCCAATGGGGATCCTTCACTTTTGCGGGGAAACACCCCCCAACAGCACCCAAACCTAAAAGGCCGCAGTCCTGCAAGACCTCCACCGGAGAGGCAGCATACACGCGCAGCACGAATGGGCCGCGACTGGCTCTGAAGCTCACCTCAGATCACAAGTCAATGTCGCGGCCCGAGATAAACAAAACACAAAAAGCATGACCACTTCTGTGGTATCACTGGAAGACCTTGCCAATGACTGACTAGTCCCTAAAACGGGTGGAGTACACATCCTATGCCGCCTGAGCCGGCCATATGACGAGCTTCTGGGATAACCCGGTACTCCTTCTCCGGCTCCAGCAGGACGCTGCAGGATACATCCCGCTTTGCTCCACCTAGGGCTGCACCTAAAAGCTGGCCAGACTCATCCAAGACCAGCAGGGACAGGTCGTTCAAGTAGTAGCCCCGAGGTTTCTTGATCCTACACGGAAAGGCAGAAGCATCTCTTGTGGCCCTGGAATCAGAAAATACTCAACACGCACCCAAGCCACAACTGGCCACTCTTATAACGGTCTCAGGCAGTAAAATGTCCGTTCTCTGCCAGCAGCCCCTCCATCTGGCACAGGCAGGCCACAACGCCCAAAGGTTGCAGCCACAAATCACAGGGTTCCTTGCCAAGATTCTGCTTGCCCCTCTCCGTGGGTTGGATTCCCATGATCCAGCACTCCGTAGCAGATGTCGCGCGAAGGCGCAGCGCCACACGTGTCCCCAGGCTGGACGCATCGAACTCAGCATCGAAGCTGCGGCCGTGCCAGCCCGGGCGGGCGAAGCAAATGTCTGCGCAAGCGAAGCCTGAGGCCAAGGCCCCGGCATCCACGCGAGAGGGGTGGTCTCAATTTGTGCAGTAACGAACACACCAAAAAGGGTTGATATGATTATTTTGCTTTTTTGGCCCCCTCTTTAAGCTATCCAAAAGGGGCGCTTAGAAGGGGGTTTCCAATTTTGGGACACCAAGTCATATACTATACATGGCTGGAAAGCTCTGCAACGCCTGCTCCATATTATGAAGGCTGGAAGCCCCACCAAAAACAAGTTCATGCCACTCGTCCGTCCGCTACGAACCGCAATGCACAGCAAGCAAACCATCCCGGTCCCACTCCGTAGCAGTTGAACAACCAGCATCCAACGGGCCTCGAATGAAGTCCCTGTAGTTCATCCAGAAGCAGCCATCGCTTGGGATGATGGCTGCCTGAGTCGGCAAACATACTGGTCTACCGCAAGCGCGCCTGAGCCAACTCAAGCCTGATTTCAGCAAATAGCGCGAGATGCCAGTAAGTTCAGGTAAGCAAGCAAACAAATCCTATAGCCCGATCCAGAAATCACTGTTCTGGCACAAAAAGCAAACCGGAACACTCGTGGTTGAGAAATCATACCTGCATGCAAAACCACTCGTCCCTCGGAAAAGGGTTCCTGACAAGGTTGGGTTCTGAGAACCTTTCTCGGGTGTGTGGCTTGCAATGTCTCTGCTGAGGTTGGCTGATCTCTCCGAGCAACCCCGAGCTGCGCCAGCAACTCATCCTGCTCCTTGCAGGGTTGGCCCGACCACCTGTTTCCACATGCAACACGCAACACCGTTCAAACCTACTTTGGGTGTCCCTTGTAGGGGGGCCAAAGCCCGGTTGTTCGCTGTTCCAGCATGGCTCAGCAGGTTTCGCTCAACCCTGGCTCCTTGTCTGTCCACTCCCCCCAGGGATTCCGCACCTTCACGCGGCGCCCATCCAAGCCACACAGAGCCAAACCCTCCTCGTCCTGAGCCTCCAGCACGGAATACCTCAAGGAAACACCAGCTACAAAGGGATCCTTACATTATACACCTGAACGTTGCCTTGTAAATGGTGGTTGTCCTTTGTTTTGGTGGAAAAAGCCATGTTTCAAATGGGCAAAGTGTATCTTTTAAGGAGCCCTGCTACAGGGGCCCCCTAGGTGAAATGGCTGGCTCGCTTGCTGTGTTTGGCCAGCGTTGACAGGCTTTCTCCCAAAGCTTTCCGTGACAAACCCCACGGCCCCACTGGCAAATGCAAGACAGAAACATGCCGGCACTGCCGTTTAAATGTGAATGGAAAAGGGGCCGAAAGTATGTGAAGATCCCCTCTTAAATGGAACGCACGCACCTCTTGTTGACTTTTTTTTTTCAGTTGAACCATTTGTGCTGGCTGTTGATTACTATTTGATTCACCAACCGGAACAACGCAAATCCTAACTGGCCTATATGACGGGTGAGCTTGGCGTTCCCAGGCGAGCTCAAAATCCCAATGGTCCCAGTCAGCGGTCCCATTGGCCCCGTGGCCTGCTCCTAAAGAGACGGGGTGAATGGGGCATGGCCCCAATCAACCTTGAAAGAAGACCCGTTTTGGGGCCCCTCTCAAGGGAAACCAAAAGGAGGTTGTTGAAATAATGGGCGGTTTCAGCATGTGAACATTGGCCCAACCCTGGTTTTGGAGAAAAAAGCGGGCATGTCCATGCAAAGCTCCGTGGTTGTGTCCAGCTTCTGGAATCCTTTTTGTGGGGAAAGGCCGTTTCCTTGATTCAGTTTTTCCCTTTCTCTGTTGCTTCTGATGCTATTGCGACCAGTCCTGTCCTCCCAAGGGCAATGTCTTAATTGTTTTTGCAATGTGTCAGCATAATAGGCGTGACTCGAGTGGTTTAGAGTGACTGGCCTCATTATTTTACGGTCAAAGTCACCCCCTAAGTGGTGGGTTAAAGGGAAACAAGCCCCATTTCTGACTTTGATAGCCAGAAACCGTCAAAATAATGACCCCTGTGTGATTTCACCGTGTTTGAGACTGGGACCAACCCACCCCGCCACCCCCGCCCCCGCGAACCCAAGGCACGCGTGCTGGCCCACGAGGCCGAGCTCCTCCAGCGTCTCGGCGCCGGTGCCGCAGCCCACGGGGCACGAAGCCGCCAGCAGCGAGACCAAGCGCGCCCAGAAGAGGTCCGGGTCGAAGCTGGGGCCTTCGAAAGAAGGATTCAAACCCACAAAAGTCCTTGATGTTCTGTTGTTTTTCTTGTTTCTGTTTCATGAGCTTGTCTGATTTGAGGTTGAAAGTCTTCAAGTCCCAAGGATTTGCGGTTTTTGGGAGGTTCGACGTTTCTGAACTGGGTGGAAACGGAGATTTGGCTTTGGTGCCAAGTCTAAGAAAACGGCCCTTACAGCAGCCAAGGATCCCAGTGGTCAGGGTTTGTGACTTGCAAGTCGTAGCTTGGCAGGGAAACAAGGCTACTGCCAAGCAACATGCGTTCCAACGCTACCATCAGTGGGGCTACGCCAGCTTCGGTGAGTCCCTTCAAGAGTGATTGGACGTTCATAATTGGACACCCCCCCCCCCGGCTCCCTCCGGCAAACCGGCAATCCCCCACGCGCCTTCGAGGGTGCCTCCCAAACAAAATCCCTTGAAGACCTAAAGCGATCCAAACCGGAGTGGACAACCCCTTTGGCCCGCAACCCCCTCCGAACCCCCCAAACACACACAAATATTCAAATCGACCCCAACCTGAACATCATTTTTCTTGCCGGGCGGCAACCTGCTGAACCCCAAACCAGGGCTTGGGGGAAACCAACCAACCTCTTTTCTTCTTTTTTTTGCGGGGTGGCAACCACCTGCCGAACCCCAAACCACCCGGTGGCAACAACCGCTGCGTGGCACCCCGGCTGCTGTCTGCGGCGGAGCGGCTGCGGAAGTTCACCACCTCCGTGGGCGCCCCGGTGAGCTCCAGCAGCGCCTCGGAGGTCTCCCCGCCGCTGATGAAGCGATAGGCCCCGTTGGCCTTGGCGTAGGCCTTCTCCTCACGAGTCGGAGGCTGGGACTGCTGCTGGAAATTGCCTGGGACGATTTGGGCAAAGGGAGCTGGTTGGTACAAGTGGGTCTGCTTGTGGAAATAGTGCATTTTTCTGTCAATCCAATGTTTGTTGATGACGATTTTGTCAATTTAACGGGGGTCTCATTGGTAGAGAACACAGAAATGGCCTCAAAGCCATTGCCCCACAACCATAGAATCGGAATCGGGGGTTGGAGGGAGCTCTGTGGCAAGTTCGCTGGGTGCTGAATAGGGTCTGTGGAAATGGGGCAGTTCTTGGCAGTCAATGGTTTGAAATCGGTTTTCAAGACCAAGAATTGGGTGGAACTATATCCGTCCCAATTCGGCTTCGTCTAGGATGCGTAGCGCGTCAAAAGCCCCCTTTGTCCATGGCCCCTACCCCAGTGTATGGACATGTCACTCCGGAGGGTCACGGATAATTCACAAGGGTACCCGTAAACCAGGGTGGCGGTCTTTTGGGATGGCACTTAAAGCGAAACAAAAAGGGAAATCAGCAAATGTTTGGGATCGCCTTTTGGGAAAACACCCAAATGAGCTGCGGGGTCTCAAGGCTCCAAACTACTAAATAGCCATCAAGGGGCCTTACCACACTCCTCACGAAACCAGGTAGTAGAACCCCCGGCTGTGGACCACAGGCTTTCTGCGCGGACCAGGGAGCGCTCACACTTCGTGAATGTTGGCCTTTAGAGTCTTTGGAGCTGAAGGCATGCGTGAACGGTGTGGAAAACAGTTATCCTTGCCCTTGAAAAGGGCACTACTGGGGGACCTAGCTTATCAAACATCTTGCACGACCCATGCATCACGCATCTTTTGGGCCAAGGCTCAATGAGCGAAACCCATAGCTGCCTCCGGGTACAGCGGCCATAGGCCAAGCTCGTCCCGTCCGGGCGCCTCTGCTTCGCGGTGGTGGGCAAGAAATCGTCCACCAGGATTGGAGACCAGCGGCCGTCCAGGAATAATCGGACCTGGCCCACTCGCACGAGCTGAAGTTGAATGAAAATTGGGACGCTTTATCTGCATCTTGTGATGCAGAAAAAGAGAGCAGCAACGCTGCCACAGCCAGAATCTGCCAACTTGCTGATAGTTGAAAATCCTGCAGTTTGCTTCAGTTACTAGCAAACGGCTAGAAGCCTGGCGCTTCTTTCGCGTGGGCAATGCTGTGCCTCATGGCAGCCGCTTTCCGCACCCACGTTGAGGTTTGGCAGAAGCTTGCACATCAGGTCATGCCGCTCCTGGGCACAAGGATTGGACCAACTCGCACGCCGCAGGATAGCTTCTGAGTGGGTCGTCTTTGCACCCTGGGCAAAACATTCAAGCTTTTGCAGGTCTACTGAAACAATGACTGGTTTGCCCAAGTTACAAGGCCTATGGTTCTACCAAAGACCAGCCGCGGCTTTGGGGCGTGGGTCTGACGTGATCATAAGAACAGTCGCAAGGATTCAATGCCAGTGCGCATCACCCTCAACACATGGACGTCTCTTTAGATATTTTGAGATACACAACGAAGTCCCCCCCCGCCCCCGCCCCCCATCGTGCCTCTAGTTTGCCGAGTCGCTGCCACGACTGCCAGAGCGCTCATGAACCAGCAGTCTCCCACTCCTCCCTGCCAAGCTCATGGAACATTCAATCAATTGAGGTTTGCTATTTACTGTCAAATTATTTGTGACGTGTCCGAACTCCCGCTAACCCTTCGGGCAAGCTTCCGCGGCGTGAAACGTTGCTTCCGAGGGCATGTGTTTGTTGAAGTTGCTTCCGCAGGCACGTATTGGTTGCTTTTGCTTCTGCAGCCACAGTGTTGTTCAGCTTGTTTTATAACTTGTGTTGCTTAACACAAAAGCCTTTTTGCGGAGATTTTGCGAGGCAAAACCTTCTGCGAACCTTCCGCGACTGCATTCCCACGCGCATGTTGCGTGAATAGTGTCCGCCCGCTTTCTGGGTGAGACAACCGGGGTACCTCAATTATACGTGGACCGAGCAGGTACAAAGCGTCGTGCTCTGTTGAGCCGTTTGCCGACAAATTGGCCCACGCAAAGAAGTGAGTTTGTCTCCAAATGAGATATGACAACCCCCAAGAAATGGGTTTTAAACAACTGCTCGCAAGGGAACCCTGAACAAACATTGACACAAGTCCTGCAAAGGCTTGCCTTCTGGTTGACGCTCCTTAGGTGTAAGCCCTACAAATTGCCGGGAAAGAACATGTGACGTGACACTGACTCTGAAGAAGGTCAATTGCATCCCAAGGTCCAAGAAGCATGCAATCTTCATGACTAAAGCCTGGCATACTCAGCTCCAGCGGACTTTCAAGAACGGGCAACACTGTGCTCGCCTGCCGCACATCGGAGGGCGTAAACCCCTCATCCCTCACCACTGTCCAGTCTCCCACCTGAGCAGTGCCAGAACTTTTGCTAGTCATCTTTGCACCCACTTCAAGTTTCCACTCGCATTGTATTCAGTACTGCCAGCTGAATGCATGACTTGGGCTGGCCACCGCAGGAAAGCGCTTCCATTCCAGCTCCAATGCTGCTTTTGTAGAGCCCTCGTCAGCAAAGTCGAAGAAGCGACAACACCTTGGCAGGCATGCAATGGTTCAGGCATGTTCTCACGATACGCAGTGGGCCCGCATATTCTAGCTACCCTTGAGGAGTCGCACGGCACGGGCACGACAAACACGCAACTGTCGCAAAAACACACTCCTAGACATGGACTTGCGCAACTTCGTGCAACGCAGAATACGTACCCGTACAAATGCGCACACACTCACACTTGTCTCTCTCTCCTCTCTCTCTCTCTCTCTCTCTCTCTCTCTCTCTCTCTCTCTCTCTCTATATATGCAATATAGATACACCTACTTATTGACATTAAACAACAAAATTGCATGCCTATCCTCCAATTTGTTTAAGTCCCCTGGGCAAATACTCCAGTAGTGATAGATTCCGTTTAAAGCCAACAAACAACAATAAATCATATGCTTCAGAGAACGCACGCTATATATGACACTATATGTGTTGGTATCTGTACATTGTGCGTGTGTACTCTAAGCCACTCATGGTGGTTTAACATGTTGTTGAGAAAAGTGGTGCCAAAGGATGTACCAACTTGAGGCTTCGCCATCTCGTTTCCAATTTATTTTTACAGTCCTGAAAGTCACGTGATCATTCAATACATGCCTTGCCCAAAACAAAACAAAACCACCCTAAACTAGGCTATATTTCCCCCCCAAAAAAGAAAACCATGTCGTGTAAATCGCAAAATCCATGTCTCGTACTTAAAAGACTGAATATGTGTTATATACCACTTTGCCGATTTTGTGCCTGGATAAAGGAGAGCCCCATTTTCGCAAGGACTCAAGTGGGAACGTTTGGGACCTCCTAGCCCTAGAACACGACCAATGCTTCTTCCCAACAAATGTTCATCATTGGACGGTATATCTTTTGTTAGACAGCAGGGATTCGCTCGTGGCCCATGTCGAGGCATGCGAACCAGCCAGCTCGCCTGGAAGGACATGCGTAGTACGGCCGGCCGAATGTTGGCCCGCTCTTCTGCACGCGCCGTAGTTGCGCAGGCTGCCCACAGTGGCATAGAAGACCCTCCTGGCAATAATGCGTTTGAGTTGGCTCGTTTGTAGGGGCGCTAACGCAGTCTCTGCGACCCCATCTGCCAAGTTCGCTCCCTGCTCAACAACGTCTATCGCGCCGACTTGGAGGTGGGATTGCTTCTACTTTGTAGCGGCTCGCTGCAGCTTATACCGGAACAATCCCTGCCTCTGACGCTGTCACCTTGCTGACCTCGCTCAACGTTGCCCGGAAGAAGTCGCCCCCTGCCGCAGTGTCCTCAGCGGCACGATGCAGGAAACGGGCACTGATGTCAAGTGGGCGCAACTGAACAAATCAAGATAAATAAAACAAAATGTCGTGATCTGGCATGTGTGTATGGTGTATCATATAGTATATGGGTGCGAGGTGTGAAAGATAGATCCATCTTATTAATACGCAAGTATATAAATTGGTAAATACATAGAGAAATATATTCTCAGCCCGTCCCGTCCCCAAAAGCCCGCCTTTTAGCCGTCATATGCTATGAGTTGCATGTGTTTTGTGGAAGGGGGAGTGAGCATATCTGCTTAGTCTTTCAGTCCTCCAAAGGTGTACTTTGCCTGCCCCTGCGTCTCAAAGCTCCCAAACGTGCACAGGGACCAAAACAAGTGCACTTCTTGACAGCTCGAAGCTCCAAACCGTGCACAGGTTTGGAGGACTAAAGCTCCAAAACCAAGCAAAACAAGGCATCCCAGCAAGACTCGGCTGCGACCTTCTGATTCCTCCAGAATTTTAGCAGCTGTTTGCCTTTGCCCCTGTGCAGGTTTTGGAGCTTTGGGCAGTCAAGACAATCATATGTCTTTGTCGTGTGCGTGTTTTGGAGCTGCCGGCCTTGAACAGTGTACTTGTCCGTCCCTGTGCAAAAGAGCACTTTTGTTGATGACTGCCCATGTTTGGAGTTTCGAGTCGAGTCGTGTTTACAAAAATATATACAATCTCTATGTACTTTTGTATGTTATGCTCGACCACTTTTCCCCCGCCCAGCACCAAAACCTGTCCTCGCGCTTGCCATCCACCGCCCTTGGCCCGGCCGGGAACTCGGGATCTTGGAAGCTCTGCGGGCTGCGTGCAGCCACCATCTCCTGCGGGTGAGGCATGAGTTCCAGCCCCCCTTTTCGGGGAGGAAGGGGGGGCCCAGGCACAAATCTGAAAACCGGAAGCTGCAGTTCATCACGGGCATTTGGCCCCTTCGCGTCTTCTGAGCTATCAGCAGTAGCACTGCCGGAACTGCTGACAGCTTCCAACATAAGCTGTGACACCAAGAACATGAGGTGGAACCCAACTACTTTCCAACAACCACACTGGACTGGGCATGCAACGAGAAGACGCATCACACATATCACAAAATGCTCGAGCTCGCCCAAACCAAAACTGCAGGCTGATACTCCAGCAAAGGCTCTCTATCATACTGATTCAATCACACTGATTCATCTACGCCGTGCCTCTGGTGACAAGCCTGCCTATAGTATGTGGCTTGCAGCACCACTCAAGCACCACATCCAGCCGTACAAAAATACGCAAGGGAAAGTGGACGAAGCATGGCGCTATTTCAGCGTGCACAACTGACTTCAAATAGCAACAGTATGTTGTTCTCTTGACAATTCCGCACAAATCCGTGCCACATGATTTTCTCCTGCCAAATGTGGTGGCAGCTTGCCACGCGCACATTGGACTGCGGATCGTTGTCATCTCCAGAAACCAACTTCCACTCAGCGCCATTGGCTGCCTTCTCGGGTACCGATGCTCTGCCGCGGAAACGAGCCATGGCGCGCCATCCGCATCCAGATTTGAGGCTCGGAATTCGGAACTCGTGATGTGTCGTGATTGCCTGTGCCTGCCTTGCACTGCCAATATCTTGCTCAAAGAACCATCCATCTGCAAAAATCATAATATGTCCCAAGCCTGAAGTAAGGGATCCCCAAGGAATGGATCTTTGCCATGGTGAGCTTTGTGCAGATCCATGATGTGAAGCATGATTGTGGGTAGCATTTCTCCCCAGGTCTGCCGGTCTCGGGGCAAGCGTCTGCATCAATCAGCACATAAATATAAAGGAATGTCTGTAAACAGCTGCGGAGAATCCTCAAGGAACCCTGATACCTTCAGTCGGCGCTGTGTCAGTTCTACCAAACCAGAAACGGCAATCACGAAAACGCAAGTCGCATGGGTCTTCTAGAAGCTTGCGATATTATCGGCATGATGTCGGGTAGACTCACTCCTTTCATGCCATCCAGGATGAAGGTTGAGTTTCGCGATGCATGGATGGGCTGGTGTCACTTTTTGGCGTTACCCATGGTAGGTAACATATGGGGAGGAACCCCTATTCACGCATCCCCAGTTTATGTAGGATCCTCAAATTGAATTTCGGTTCCTGTCTACGGGCCCAACTACTTGCCCCTGTGTGGACTCTTCCTGGTGCCCCCTTCTACCTTGATGTAGCTGTAACATATTCGAGCGCATGTGGTATTTTGCAAAGGCACTCAGTGACAGTTTTTTGGGCCCATGGATCTTGGATCATTTCACCTCTTCTTGATGAATGGAGGGTATGTAGTTTTTGTTGAGGCTACTCGTTTTAGGCTTGGTCTGACAGGCTGTGGCTGGCTCTGCCTCATTTTCTTGCCAACACAAAGGCCCCATCATCCCCGATCGCCCGCTGCATGTCGGCATGCTGCGAAGGCCTGTCATGACGTTCAGCACCGCAAACACGCTGAATGCTATGTAAGCCTCAGTTTTTTTTGATTTTTTAAACAGGTGAATGTGATTCAGAATGGACATGTTGAGAAGCAATTCTAAGTTGAGACTCTCGAATATTCGTCAGTGTCATGCACTGTGTGCGTGCGGGTCTGCGGGAAACAGAAAGCAGTATCGCGCAATACTTCGCGGATGGACGTGCACATCATAGTGCCGTGCATGCACAGGCTGTCACATGCTTACAAACTACACGGCTGCCCAAAAGCATCAGAACGGTCAAGCTTAGGCAATGGTTGGCAACCAAAGCTGGCCATCAACTTCAACAGGCAAAGGACGCAATGTCCAAGTATATAGCATGATGCCTAATTGCCCATGCGGCAATTGAGCGCACACCAAGTTCCCAAGCCCTGTTCTTCAAACCCCTGCGTTGCAATCCCCAACTACAGGAACCGAGGCTCCAGTTCCTTTCAGCATAGTCTTCCCCTCCAACTGTGAATGCACAAAGATCAAACCTCCCCTACACCAATCAAACATTTCTTTGGATGCTTTTCCAAGTGCGTACAAGCAGCTGAGAACACGTAGGCCCATACCCTCAGCTTGGCAACGCTACGGAGATGCGGCGCCGTGCTTTTGGTGAACACCCCATGGACTGACACAAGGCCCCCTTGCCATATCAAAATACTTTGCAAAAAGATTCAAACTCCAAACGATTCAAGTCCCCTCAACCTAATTCGCACTTGCCGACACTGAACCGTCCTAGGATTGCAACTGTGGTGCGTTCCGAACAGCATTTTGTCGACTACTTTATCTACAAACTATCGCGGAATCTTTCGTAAGCGGCAAAAGCGTAATGTTTACACAAATGCTGGTGATGCTGGGGATGTCGACCAATTTATCCACTTTTGCCAACAAAGACTGTCCAAAGCAGACTGTGTAAAGAGGACTCCCAAAAGTATTTCTTTACTAAAGCATGTGATGCTGGGGATGTCAACCACTTTGTCTACTTTAGCCAACAAAGACTGTCCAAAGCAGACCGTGTAAAGAGGACTCTCAAAAGTCATGTTTGGAAGTCGCGACATCTACTTTTAGTAAACGGACAAGCATGTTCTTACTTGGTGATTCTGGGCGTGTCAACTATTTCACCTTTTGGAAAGCGGAACAGCGTTTGTCTTTGCTAAAATGCTGATAATACATGGGGGTGTCGACGACTTTAAATATTGAAATCAGCGCATGACATGACACTGCCGATGCTGGAGGTGTTGACCGCTTGAAATCGCACCCTGAACTTTCCCAAGCTTCGAGCCTGATGTGCAAGTTGTTCATTAAAGAGCCACATGATGTATATCTGCAAATATGAGGCAAATGTAAGAGGACATTTCTTCATCTCAGAATCCCAAGCAACTCTCATCAAATATCTATGGAACTTGGTGTCGGGATTCTCCTTGGGGTCAATCATCAGTTGCTACAAGCATTATTTGGAGAACAGGTCACCGATGCGTGCCTTCGGCCTGGATCTAGCTTCCAACCTCTGAGCAGATATGCTTAGCCGCCACGATCAAGGAACCCAGGAAGCTTGTGAGGGAATAGCCACTTCGAAACAGAACATTGTGAAAAAACCCATCGCATTTCTCAAATGGTCGGAGTCTAGAGTCTAGAGTCTACGTTGACCTGATGAAACCACTGTAAACTTGACCAAAGCACCCAAAGACTTGGAAAGACTTGCAGGAGAGATTTCCCAGCCCGCACTTTAAAAAACCTCCAAAATGACCCTTGCACGGCACCCTGCAGAGCCTTGCCTCAAAACTTCCAAGCTCCGCCCTTCCATCGCGCCGTTCGTCCCCTCTCGCTGCAAATCGAGGCGCCAATGGATGGATGCTAAGGCCTCCAGGCGTCAAATAATTGGAACAGAACGGCAACTATTCATGCCCTTCCGGTTTCCTTTTAGGAAAAATAGAAATTGTGGTTGCTCTAGGCCCCTAGGCAACCATCCTTCTTTAAAATCCGGCCCGCTGCCTTTGGTTCTCTCGGTGCCTTTCTGGAAAGAAGGGTCCCGCTCTCCTACAAATACAAATGCTCCCCAGGCGTTGGGTGACCCTAAACGGGTACTAACAAAGTGGTAGGATGCTACACGCCTTTTTTTCCACTTGGCGAAAGCTCGAATCGTCACAAATCACCCGTTGACAGCGGCCCGTTGAATAGGCCCTCGCCCGAACGGCGCTGGATCCCTGCCCGGCCTGCGCGCTCGCTGCCCAGTCCACCCCGCCGGTGATGGCGCGGAACAAGCTGTGCATGGAGAGATGCCTCAAAGGTCCCCTCGTCCACGTGAGCCGCCCAAACCCTTTGGTGCCAAACTGGAATAGCATTAAATCCTTGGCTTTAAAGACTCGCCATCGGTTTTGGAATTGTTTACCTATTCTGCTGCAATTCGCATCCCTTGTACGAATTTTAGTGGTAGCTCAAGTGGTTGAAATACAAGTCGAAGCTTGCACACCTTTGAAGTCGTCTTCACAACAAGTCAACAGGTTGGAATTGAAGTAAGCTGGCCACAAAACAGCCCTTTTCCGCGCTTTCGGAACCAACTCCGAATGCCCACAAACTCCAGTGATTTTTCGCGTGTTCCGCCAAGGGTGGCCGGGGCTTGTCAGAATTAAACAAGTTGAGACCCACTGTGATTGGAACACATTCCTTGCAAGGTGTCCTCAACCAATTTTGCCCAACCTGGGTGTTCGGCCCCAACCCGCCCACAGAAACAAAAGAACAATGACACTTAACCAAATCGCATGCATGTTGGCCCTCAATACTTGCAAGAGTGATGTCCTCTGAGCAATGGCAAGCAATAATTTAAATATAAAACAAATAATGACACAGGGTGTTACTTCAATCAGGCGTCAAACAGGCTCCGAATATATCCCTTGTAAACATCACCCCGCCAAGAAAGCACATTTTAGTTGCCCCCCCCCTTGCCCGAAGAGAAATGTTCGAGGACCTGTCAACATGAGGCTGGAGGACCCCGGGTGCAGCTCCGGGGCAAAGATCCGAACTGGGCAAAGAGCACCGCGTCCTGTGACTCCGCTGGGATCCTCGGCAAATGCCACTTGCCGAGGCCGGGCTGAAGCGCAAAAGGCGTTCTGATACGGGCTTGCCTTAAAATAGGCGAACTCCCCATTCTAGCTGTTCTTCCAGTTGGCTTTTCAACCAATACCAGCGACAAGTACCCTTTAATTAAACAGGTAATTATCGTTCTTGTGGAAAAGCAAGGGACATACACCAAGTCCTGAATCCGAGCAACATGCCCCATCCCCACGGCTGCAATTTTTAGACGCCACATGATCGCCGGTCCCAAGCGAGAGTTTTCCGGTCCACGTCATGAGTGCGGCAGCATCCACCACTCTGAGAGGATCTTGGGCGATAAGTGCACTGAGCTAAATCACATAACACAGGCATGGCACAAGTAAGGAAAATATCAAGTCATAGCAAGTGCAGGTATAAAGTGGAGGATAACACCGTGGGTTGAGGGGTAGCTTCAAGCACTTCTATACGATTTGATGTCCACACGCTTTCAACCGGTACAATCTGAGACTCTTGAGTTTGAGGCGCTGGAGCTTACCTTTTAATCCTGATTAAAAAAGGCGCCGGGCAAGGGCCCTTGCCACCCCGACATGATTGCTTTCATCGCTCGAGGAAACACCTCAGTCAAACCCCAAAGTGATAGCCGTAGTTCATCGATTCATAACCCTGCCACCCAAAAATGACGGTGTTTAGTTTATCGTCCAAGGGAACACCGGTCAAGGACCATGGTCTGCGTAGCCCGAAAATGAGAGTGGTCATCGTTCAAGGAAACACCCCTGTCAAGCACCCCTAACACCCCAAAATAATACTGTAGCGCCGCATCGCTGAAGAACAAATTTGATGACCCCTGCACCCCCCCCCCCCCCGAAATGTTAGCGTTCAGAGTTCCAAGAAACGTGGGCCACGGACTCTGCCACCACAATCATTTCATTTAGGGGAAACCATTGGTCCAGGACCTGTGCCGCACAAACAATGATGGACCGCTCAAAGCTGTGCTAAGTAAAAAATCCTGAAAGGGACAAAGCCTGGGAAGAGCAAAATACTGGCCGGCGTGGGTGATTCACTGGCAGCCAACCCTTCGAAATGCCCAGGCGACCTGTGTCGTTGTGCGGCAGTTTTTCTTGGGCAAATGAATGATTGAATGGACAACCCTGCCAAAGACGCTCTTATTAGTTGCCTTGCAGTCTTGGCAAGATTCATTTCTGGGCCGTCAAATTGCACCACATGAGCAATCACCGCGTCGGTCAGCAGGATGCCAATCCTCAGGTGTCTGGAAGGCCATCCCTGACCATCCCACCTCCGCTACCCCAAGAAGCGCTCCGATTGCTCAAGCGATTTTCATCCTCAACCAATTTGCTGTGCAACCCAGGTTGGGTCAGGCGCTCATGAACTGCATGAGCGAATGTCATGAAACATCAATTCGTGCCCTCAGAGCTTTCCCCAACCAAATGCCTCACAGGCCGAGAGGCACATAAATCATCAGCAACAGTAGGATCAGTGACCAAACCAGGGCCTTCAGCGTGTAGAAAATAGAGTAGATGAGAGTTCTCAAGCCTGGCAAGGGAAAGGCCACTCACTTAATTGCCATTCTGACAAGCCAAACACAATGATCTACCATGAGCAAAGGTATCGAACTTGCAAGGCCAAGCAAATGCCATAAAACTCGCAAGGGCCCCAGGCGCTAATGAACCATAAAGAAGGCGTTTGCTTTGTCAGGCTGTCTCAGGCAAAGCGGTCTACCCCTGAATCTGCCACTTCTTCATCAAACCCAG